>JAYMGJ010000116.1:0-38773 GCA_037178675.1 Scleroderma bovista | reverse complement strand
AGAAATCCCGCCCCGGACTATGTTGTAGGCCAGCAAGTCTGGCTTTCTACGGACAATCTTCGGATGCTAAATCGCGCTTCTAAAAAGCTTACTGAGAAGTGGATCGGTCCCTATGAGGTCACCCGCGTTACCCTGAATGCAGTCGAGCTTAAGCTCCCAAAAACTCTTCGGATTCACCCGGTTGTGAATGTGTCACGTGTAAAACCTTATTTAGGTCCTCTTCCTGGTCAACCTGTATCTCGGCCGGGACCGGTACATGTTTCTGAGGAACGCAATGAAGAATATGAAGTGGACTATATAGTAGCGTCTCATATTTATAAAAGGCAGCTCCAATACCTAGTGCATTGGAAAGGGTACGAAGAACACGAGAGAACTTGGGAACCCTTGTCAAATTTGAAGAATTCTCCTCTGGTAGTCGAGTGCTTCTATCGCGAGAATCCCTCTGCCCCTCGAAAACTTCGTATGGCCCAAGCGGACTTTGACTCGTTATTTAGTCGTGTCCCCAAAAACCTTACGGTTTGCGACGCTCAGTTCTGCAGTCTGGAATCCTGCACCTGAGGGGGGAGTGGTGTAACGGACCAACTTTTTATCTTATCTAATCTGCGATTAGATAGCGTTTATCTTGTCTTAGTGTACAGCCGTATCTTATCTACCTAGTCTAGACCAGTACCTCGTGCTGTACATGCTGCCACCCTTGACATCATTACGCATAGCCTTAGCTCCACAGTGATGTCATTACATAGCCTTCTGCCTGCACGTAGCCTCATGGATAGCCTCGCGTAGCCCTCGTGTATAGTAGTATATGTACAGTGCAATCCAGCACCCAGAGGCTCTCCATTCGAGCTCATCTTGGGTCTTTGCTCTAGATACTCGCATCCTATTCCTCTCAGAGTCTCGCGTGTTAGGGTCCTTGGTGTTCTTTGCCTAGGGTCGTCTCACCATTCGAGCTCATCTTGGGTCTTTGCCCTAGCATCTTGCATCCTATCCTCTCAGAGTTTCAGCGTGTAGTTGGGTCCTTGGTGTTTTCGCCTAGGGTCGCCTCACCTGAGCTTGAATCTACACATCTTACTTGCTCTACTACGCGCTCATCTAGCCTTATAAGACAACTATACCCGGACTCCAGGGTTAAGGAGCTTCGTTTTCACACCCTTGCATTTCATTATACGGCCAGCCTTTAGTGCTGTTCCCGTAGTGCTTCAGCATTGGGAGTTTTTAGCACCGTCTCTTTACGTACTGTACACCAGCCCAGGGTCATGCCTGGTGTCTGAAGAGCGGTGCCCGTTCAAGAGAGGTTCGCAGCCTCAAGGCGATTGAGCTATAGTTACTCAGTAGTTCCTCCGTCCATGGAGAGGTAGACCCGTGATCTGCAGCCTGTGTCTGTATATTCTGCATAGCTGTGCCAGAGCATGGTCTGCGACGCGAGTGCGACAGGCAAACAGAGTTTATGCTTAGCACACAGGAACTCCTGTGGGGATCTAGTCCCATATAGTCATATATCTACGTCACCCCCTACGTTACCACCATACCTTACCAGTTCCCTCGTTATCTCGTTGAAGCGCAACAAGAGCGCTTGACGATCATTTATGGTCCTCGCCCTGTCACTAGCGAAGAGAACCTTGCTAGAGAAGTCGCGCTTGAAGAGGAGCGTCAGTTCACCGCCGCCATTGCCACCTACAGTCGCCTTGTCAGCGACTTTGAAATCCAAGTCCTCCTCGGCTTCCGTCGTTCCCTTCCTGTTGCGCCCCTGCCAGACCTCCCACTCACTCGCTGCCGCACCTTCCGGTCTTCCAGTCTCTGACCGGTTAAACAAAGACCTACCCCCTATTCCCGTCTCCACCCCTACTAGTTCTGAAGAATGGCAGACCTTCAGCAACTCCTCGCACAGCTCGTTCAAGGTCAGATCGACCTCCAGAACCATATCGCGGCCCTTGCGGCTGCACAGCCTCAACCTGCACCACCATCACGCAAGAAGGTGGTCGCAGATCCCGGCTCTTTTGATGGTTCTCCTGCCAAGTTCCACGAATGGTGGAGCAAACTCAAGGTCTGGCTTGAGATCACGATGGCGGGAGCAAATGATGCCTCAGTTGCGGCAGCCATCTTCTCTTGGCTCACAGGTCCGAAAGCTGGTCAATGGGCTCAGGTCCGCCTTGATCAGTGTATGGCAGCCACAGCCGCTCTCACAGCCGCCCCGCCCCTTGCCCCGGGAGCAGTTCCCCCTCCACCAGCATGGCCCACTAGGGCAGACCTCGAGGCGGAGGTAGAAGGGTTCTTCCTCCCCGGGAACAACCAGGAGTGGGCCAGGGCCCTCGTCAGCAAATTGACGATTTCTTAGCGCAGTTTGAGGCGCTGAAAATTCAAAGTCACTGCGTCGACGACTACGCCAGGGACCTGCTCGAGAGAGCGCTCCAGAGGAAACTCTTGGAGCAAATATATGTGCAAAATATGTGTCGAGATACCTATGCCTGACTAAGCGCATTGGCTAGGGAAATGGGGAGGGCTCAGGAGCTCTTCCTAATAAATACGCAGTCACAAGGAACGACCTGCTACTACCAGGGTCAAAATTATTCGTCAACAGCCGCATCTGGGAGTGGTACCCCAATGGACATCGGTGCCGCTGACACAACTCAGCAAAGGGGTAAAGGGCCCCAATGCTACAATTGCCAATTATTTGGCCACATCGCATATGAGTGCACAAAACCGCGCTGCCCTTGTCGTGGGCAACAACAAGCACGGGCAACGCAAGCCCAGCCGGAGGATGACCGGCTAAATGCAGTAAGAGGAATGATGTTTGCAGAAATGCAGGCGTTCTTCAAAGATTTAAAAGATTAGAGAGTGAGGACGTATTGGGCACCCTCACTCTTGAATCTTCTTTGGACATGGCAGTTTGAGTTTTGAACTATAGACTATCTCATGCTACTTCTCCTGCTACTGCGGAAATATTTAAATATTGCATCGCTCTGTTACGTACAAAAATAGCAAAAACCTACAAAAAAGTGTCTTCTGTAGTTTCCCCTGTCTCTGTTTCTTTTGGCCGCTACTCTTCTTTGTCTGTTGATAGTATGGACTGTGACTCGGACTACACTGTACCTTCTAAGGGGGTCCCTGCAAAGGGCTCGGCGCTGGAAGTAAAATCAAGCATGCTTAATTCCTGATTGAATAAGAACAATCTTTCTCCTTTTGTGGCATCTAAGGAACCAGAAAGTCCCACCGGCAACTTGGAAGTTTCTTTTAACTTACGAAGGTCCTTCACAATGGAACGTGAAGTGACGGTACCGGTCCGCATCCACGGGCCCCTTAACACTATTGAAGTAGACGCCCTGCTAGACAGTGGTGCTACTGGATGCTTCGTTGACAAGAGCTGGGCCCTTGATCAGCGTTTGCAGTTATCTAAGTTGGTGAAACCCATCCCGGTGCTTAACATAGATGGCACTAGGAATCAGGAGGGTGACATCACACATTATGTATTACTCACGGTTGGTATTGGGAAGCATGCTGAAAAGCTGTGGTGTGCTGTCACGTGCCTTGGAAGGTACCACTTATCCTTGGCCACACCTGGCTTCAGAAGCACAATCCAGATATAGATTGGGTTACTGGCAAAGTTAATTTAACTCGGTGTCCTCCGGAGTGCAAGTCACTTTTGGAAACACACTTCGCTAAGTTATTATGAGAGAACGAATCTCAAGAGACTTGGGTCCAAGCTTTGAAAGCTCATGAATTGAAGGTCACTATTGATGAGTCGACCCTAGAGGAAGCTCAGAAGCAAGTACCTAAAGAATATTGGGAATTCCTAGATGTATTTAGTAAAAAGTCGTTGGAGCGCATGCCGCTTAGAAAACCTTGGGATCACGGAATTGATCTGAAAGAAGACTTCCTGCCCAAAAAGGGAAGACTTATCCCATTGTCTGTTGATGAACAAAAAGAAGTCGAATCTTTCCTTGATGACCAGCTTGCAAAAGGTTATATTCGGCCTTCTATTAGTCAATGGACGTCACTGGTCTTCTTTATCCCAAAGAAGGATGGCAAGAAGTGCATGGTACAGGATTACCGTTATGTAAACGACTGGACAATCAAAAATAATTATCCACTCCCGTATCTCTCAGCTTGTAGACAAGCTCAAGGGTTGTAAACTCTTCATGAAAATAGATCTTCGGTGGGGTTACAATAATGTGAGGATTTGCGAAGGCAATGAATGGAAAGCTGTGTTTGTAACGCACAAAGGGGCTTTTGAGCCATTAGTTATGTATTTCGGTCTCTGTAATTCACCCATGATGTTCCAGAAGATGATGAACAAAATCTTCCATGATATGTCTGATGTCTGCGTGGTGTATATAGATGACTTGATGATATTTACGAATACGGACGATCAGGAGAAGCATGATAGAATTGTGTTGGAAGTTTTGAAACGGTTACGTGATAATGATCTTTACGTCAAACCAGAGAAGTGTCGCTTTAGAGTCACCAAAGTCGACTTCCTCAGAATGATTGTTTCACGTGACGGGATCAAAATGGACCCTGAAAAGGTTAATGATATTTTGAAGTGGCCAGAGCCAACGAATGTCAACATCAGGAAATTGAAGAAGAAAAGATAATCCATTATAACCCTAGCATGCAATGGATAATGCTAGATATGATCAGATATGACCAGGTAATTGATTATCACCCTACAAAAAACATCTGCCAGAGATTATAATGGATTATCTTTTCTTCCCCATTTTCCTGATGAAGCAGGTTCGCGCATTTTTAGGCCTTGGCAACTTCTACAGACGCTTTATTAAAGATTATGCAATCATGGCTCGGCCCATGACGGACTTAACGTGTAAGGATACACCGTTTAACTTTTGGGAAAAAGAACACACTGCATTTGAAGCTTTGAAGGCTGCCTTTACTCATGCTCCGGTATTACAATACCCCGACCAAGACCGCGAATTCTGCCTGGAAACAGATGCGTCTGAGTTTGCCGTCGGGGGAGTGCTATCTGTGAAGTGCGAAGACGGCTAATTCAGACCCATTGTGTATATGTCACACTCAATGATGCCTCCCAAACGAAACTATCCTATTCACGATAAAGAAATGCTGGCCATTATAAAAGCGACAGAGGCCTGGCGCCATTATCTCGAAGCCACTCCTTATGCTTTCAAGATCTATATGGACCATCATAATTTAACGTACTTTACAAAGTCGCAGAATCTGTCTAAACGCCAAGCGCGCTGGCAAATGTGGATGACGCGCTTCAATTACTCCTTAATTTATAAGAAAGGAACACAGATGCACATTGCAGATCTGCTTAGTAGGTGATCGGACCATTACGTATCTAGTTCTGAGGATAACAAGGACCAGGTCCTGTTAAATCCGGTGTCTGTTAGTTTGATCGATGTCACTGATCAGACGTACGAAGAGCGACAGTCGCTCATTACGAACTTTCATGACACTCCTATTGCTGGACATAAAGGAGTAAAAGCTACTTATAACGCGCTCAGGAAGCACTATTCTTGGAAGGGGATGAAGGAACAAATTCAAACCTATGTGAAGCACTGTCAAAATTGTCAACAGTCCAAGGTGTCGAATCAGAAAACTTCTGGAAGTCTTGTACCTCTCCCTACCCCTAGTGGCCCATGGCTTGACGTCACAATGGACTTTACCAAGATGCCGGAGTCCCTCGGATATAATTATATATTAGTGGTCATCAATCGGTTCTCCAAGGAGGTCGTGTTTGTACCTTGTACGAAGGAGGAAACCGCGTTGTCAACTGCTGAGTTGTTTAGAGACCACATCTGGTGTCAGCATGGACTCCCGTCGTCGGTAGTGTCTGACCGTGGATTGGTCTTTGCAAGCAACTTCCTGGGGGAGTTGTATAGACTTTTAGGCATTAAAAGGAAGATGTCTACGGCATTTCATCCTCAAACCGATGGTCAAATGGAGCGGTTGAACCGCGAAATCAATCAGTATCTCCGAACCTACGTAAATGATTGTCAGAATGAATGGGCTAAATGGATCAAGATCGCCCAGTTTGTTTGGAACAACACGGTCTCAGAGGTCACTACTGATTCACCGTTCAGGATTACCCAGAGTTATTCCCCTCAGATGGGTGTAGAACCCGTGGACACGGTAGCCCCAGCAGCTAAGGACTTCGCCTCTATATTTAACAAAGTTGTTGAGTCTTCTGAGAAGGCTAAATGTAATATGAAGCTTCAGGCGGATAAGCACAGAAATCCCGCCCTGGACTATGTTGTAGGCCAGCAAGTCTGGCTTTCTACGGACAACCTTTGTATGCTAAATCGTGCTTCAAGGAAGCTTACTGAGAAGTGGATTGGCCCCTATGAGGTCACTCATGTAACCCCGAATGCGGTAGAGCTTAAGCTCCCGAAAACTCTTCGGATTCACCCGGTTGTGAATGTGTCGCAAGTAAAGCCTTATTTAGGACCTCTTCCTGGTCAACCTGTGTCTCGGCCCGGCCTGGTACATGTTTCTGAAGAACGCAATGAAGAGTATGAAGTGGACTATATAGTGGCCTCTCGTATTTATAAAAAGCAACTCCAGTACCTAGTACACTGGAAAGGGTATGAAGAGCATGAGAGAACTTGGGAACCCTTGTCAAACTTGAAGAATTCTCCTGTGGTGGTTGAACACTTCTATCGAGAAAACCCCTCTGCTCCTCGAAAACTTCATATGGCTTGAGCAGACTTTGACTTGTTATTTAGTCGTATCCCCGAAAACCTTACAGTTTGCAACGCTCAGTTCTGCAGTCTGGAATCCTGCACCTGAGGGGGGAGTGGTGTAACGGACCAACTTTTTATCTTATCTAATCTGCGATTAGATAGCGTTTATCTTATCTCAGTGTACAGCTGTATCTTATCTACCTAGTCTAGACCTGTGCCTCATGCTGTACATGCTGCCTCCCTTGATGTCATTCTGCATAGCCTTAGCTCCACTATGACATCACTTAGCATGGCTTAGCACAGTACATAGCCTCATGGATAGCCTCGCGTAGCCCTCATGTAGAGTAGTATATATACCATGCAATCCAGCACCCAGAGGCTCTCCATTCGAGCTCATCTTGGGTCTTTGCCCTAGTACTCACATCCTATTCTCCTCAGAGCCTTAGCGTGTGGTTGGGTCTTAGGTGTTCTGCCTAGGGTCATCTCATCCAGAGTGTGTGGCATCATCATCCCCTGATCAACCACCCTCCATCCCATTTGTATTGCCAATGGAATGCATAGTCAATTCACCAACTATCAATTGTCGGAATTGCTCAAATGGATATCGAAATAGGCAAACTTACATTCCACCAGTGCATCGGCTGTGTTCTTTTTAACCTGGGGCTTTGGCTTCATCAGTCCATTAGCATTGACATTGCCGGGACCCATATGTGCTTTTTCTTATATGAGAATATGTGCCATTTCCAAGTAATTGAGACCAATACCCACCTTGCTGTTTAGGTTCGGCTGGCTGCCGTGCCATCAGTGCTGCTGATGCTCTTCGTCAAGATGGTCCCACTGGCATAACAAAACCAAGCCCCACACACTGTTTTCCTTAGCATTATGTCCATCTGAGTCATCCTCTATATATAAACTTCATATTCTGACAACAAAAATATTCAAAGGAACTGACCAGGCTGTTCAATGGGTGTTGTATGGCTTGCTGACAGGGATGTTCCAAATGTAGGAGGATCAAATGCTTGGAATACGGATGGGGCATACCATCATCCTGGTTTGACCAGCATTGGTTTTTGTTTGTTGCACTGGACTCCCTCTCCTCTGGGGCCTCTTCTTTTATGCATGTCAATGGTTGCATAACATGGTTGAAAGATCCATACCAATTGTGTGCCGCCTCTTCCGACTGCTTGCGAGTTCCACATCTCATGCCACATGTTCTTTGAGCCAGTCAAAACAAGTTGATAAAAGTATTCAGAGCTAACCTTTCAGGGGTGGCTTTGCTGCACTTATCATTCCGGCCACTGAGTCCTCACAATCTGATACTGGATCTTGTAATCCACCATCCATATCTCTCCATTTGTGAAATGTCAGTACATCTTCCAGATCTGTTACTTGCCTATCGTGCCAGAATTCCAGTACCTTTGTAACTTCCTGATTTGTGAGCCGGGTTGGCTCTTTGAATTTCCAATGCCGTGGCAGGTACACAGATGAAATGTAGATACCGGTCTTTGCATGTATGGCAGCCCAAGGAACACGGCACTTGGCTTGCCCCATGCCTTGCCTGTGGCAAGGGGTCAATTCTCCGTCTATTTACAAGGAAGAACTTACGATAATGCCATGTCACAAAGGTCCTCATAATATCCTTTCTCTCCAATGCTTGCATATCGAGGATGATCAGAATCATTGGTGTGCCATCTTCCATTGTTGGTAAAACAGTTTGCGGCCTCTTCTGCCCTTTCTTCTGGCAAAGCATCAGTCCAGCATCATCATCACTATCATTGTGTTCTTCCCCTCCTATGGCCTGCTGTGCATAGGCATCCCAGTGGTGCTTAATGTCGTCCCAATCGGCAAAGGTCTTCCCTTGTCCCAATGCCAAATTAAAGCCATGCCTGTGAATGTGAGTATACAAATACCACAAGTGAGAAGTGACATACATTCCCATCATGGGCTGACCATTCTGGCCCTTCCATGCTGCCATCACAACCACCCGCATCCCACACTGCCGCCATATTTCCTGTGCAAACTGTTTGACATATTGTTGGCCTTTTGTCTCAGCCATTCTGTTTGCAGATGAATAATTGTTGAGATAACATGTCAAACTTACTTGGCCTGGACCTCTGCCAGCGGCTGCTCCTCGTTCCATTCATCAGCCTGCTTTGCTGCAGCATCCCTTTCCTCCTGGGTGAGCTTCCCCATGATGCATCCTACCGCCTTTTGGTAGCCTTTAATCATGCCTGTGCTTCCTTGGGCAATTCTGGCCTGTTCAAATTCGGGTTCGATTTCTTTTTTCTTCGACTTCATTATGACTGATCTGGCAGTCCACCTACATCCATACTTTACTAGGGCCTTTCGGGCATGGGCTTGGCTGTGGTTATACAACCAATTTTTAATTGCCTGATATCACTGATGCATCAGTAGTCCATGTGAAGTTATGGAAATGGGGTGCACTTTTTTTTTCTTCTCCCATTCGTGTCCTTTGAGTGTGCTATTGGCAGGGAGATTTTTGATTTTTTCCTTCATGGCATTCTTCATACCTTTCCTTTGGTTGCTGTCAGCTTCCTTCCAGTCTTCCAAGGCTTCCTCAAGGACCTCGACCTCATCATCCCGGAGTTTTTTTTATACCACATTTTGTGGTGCCTCTGTGCCCGACAAGTCAGAAGAATGGTCTTGCTCATCTTCTGTATCAGGATTCTCCATAGATCTGCTGGATGAACGACTGTGGGCCATGCTGTATGTTGAGTAGACTTAGATACTTTTTTGAGTGGTGCTGAGCTAGAGAAGTCCCGGACACTTTGTTGAAGGATTCCCAAGCTATTGTTTCTCCCATGTCAATTAGTGTTCAATTCCTCCACACCGACCTCTTTTGGAAAATCCATTGGTGAGCTAGCTACTTCTGGGGCTGGCTATGTTGTTTGGCAGCTAACAAGCTATTTCCGGACTTTAACTTAGGATCTAATTCAGTAGCAGCCACCATATATGGGATTTTTGCATTGGTGCCTGATCTTCAAGTCCATATTACAAAAGCCAGATCCAAATTGGCAGATCCAAAGATCCCTTTCTGATCACTGTCCATGCTGTTTCAATGAGGCTTCAGTGAGATACAATGTGGAAAGACTTTGTGAAGGGATTTCCACATCAGATACCACTCATGGCAAAGTCCAAGATACTACCTGCTGGTAGCTCTACTCCGGTGGTTCATGTAACATGGCAGGCATTCAAATCAAGGAGGGGATCTATTGATAAGATGGTGAAGGCAACGCCCCAAAAGAAGGCCCATCATGGAAAAGCTCCTTTGAATGACACTCCAACCCAGTCAGCGTCTATAGGATTAGAACAATCCCAACTGTTTCCAGATGATGGCCAGCCATACATTTCCATGGATGATCTTCCACCCCGAAAGAGAACAGGTGTGTCAAAGAATCAGGTGTATGAATTATTCGAATCCTGCACTTGCCATGTCCTCCTGAAGGCATAATAGGACAGTTACTTATTGGCATGGTTGCCATACAAGCAGAGGTACCTCCAGGTCCTTCTGGACATGGAGGCACCCCCTCACCCAAGGGTCTGCATGTTGTGTCAAGGAGATGGCACGTACAGATGTGCCAAATGCATCCACCAGCCCTTGCTCTACAGTTCCTGTTGCAGAAAGGAACACAAGTTGCGGCCCTTCCACTGGGTGGACCAATGGAATGGTACATTCTTTGAGGAATCATTGTTACAACTGGTGAGTCACGAATTCTACTTGGCATACAGCAACAACTCATTTAGAAGGCTGGGTTGGTGGTACACCTCAGCCATGGTGGGGATCCATGTCTGAATGGCGGGATGGATGGTGAGGACATTGCTGGTGATGTTGAGGATGAATGGGAGGATATTCAGGACCAACCAAGACCACATCATCTTTCTGGAGGAACGGACAGGTCTTGCCTGACTGTAGTGCATACATCTGGGGTACATTTTTGTGATGTGAGGTATTGTAACTGTCCAGATGCAGGAGCTTTGCATTTGCAGTTGGTCAAAGCAGGACTCTTCCTGCCAACTACAAAGGAACCTAGGACTGTATTCACCTTCCAAGTATCGGATGACTTCATTATGGATAATGTGGAGTGCGGCACCTCTGCCATGAATTATTACAGCAAGCTTCGGCAAGTCACATCCAATGCATTTCCCAGCCTTGTACCAGTGAGTTCAAAGCATGATATTAAGGACCCGATGACACCACCAACACTGATCCAAGAACAGATAGAGAGAGCTACTCAGGGTGTCGAGGATGTGGAGGCTGTTAAAGCTGTTGAAATGGCAAGGTTTTCATCCAGGATCTCCTGATCCCAAGAGGGGGGAATTGGTGCTGTTCTGTCCGGCATGCCCACAACCAGGAGTAAACATTCCATCCAGTGAAGATGTAGACCTCTTGGAGTAAGTAATGTTTTATTTTTACTTGTACTTATTGAGCAGCTGCATGATATAGGTGGAAATATTCTAGGACCATCGTGATGGATGGAAACTTCAAGGCTGAGCATATGTGGCCAAAGAATTCAGCTAATGAAGTTTGGCTCATGGACGGAATGGGATTCATGGTTACAATGCCGGAATATAAGGATTATCTGGCCGGAACATTGAACTGGGTCGAGGTTTGTGATTGCACATGTTTACAATATGGTTCAGCATTGTAATGGAATTCACAGAAATCTGACTGTAGCAACCATTGAGCAGTAAACCAGGCAAATGCTAAAAGAAATCAGCTGGCATCTACTGGAATTGGCGGGTGTGCATGTGCGCAGCATGGATGCTTTGTACCCCATGCAATGGTTGACTTTCAGAAGGGAGAGCAGTATGTGCCGACATGTTGCATGCATTCCACCCTAACAGGAAGATAGGCAGGTAAATATGGATTATGCTCTGGCACATGCCATGCAACATGGGATGGATCCGCAACAAAAAGTCATAACCTTTTATGACATCAATTGCCAATACAGCAAAAACCTAAAGTGCCAGCTAGAAGCAAACAATTTTATATCCTTACCACCTGGGCTATGGATTCAACCTAGCATTGGGCTCTGGCATATACATGGTCACAAGGCAGAATGTTTCACCCGATATGCTCCCAATTTCATTTCTGGTGTAGGCCGCGTTGATGGTGAAATTATGGAGACTCTCTGGTCCTCTCTTAACATCATTTCACCATCAGCCCACGGAATGGCAATGCCGCATAGACAGGAGCTGCTTGATTTTCAAATGAAAGACAACAACTTCTTAAAGATGGTGTGGATGTGTGAGTGGTATCACAATATCTTGCAGATTTTGGGTGAAGTATGCCAACAACATATTGCACAGCCATCTCCCTGAAAAGAAAATTGAAGAATGCTCAAGAGGCACTCATGTCCGTGGAAGGAGCATTTGCGGAGCTTGATACAAGGGTTCTGGTCGAGTTGCATGAGCTTTGGGCACAGCAAGAGAAATCAGCTTTGGAGAATAGGGCTACTGATCCAAAATCAATGGACATATTTGAGGTGCAGCTGGAAAAAGGTATTTACTTGCTTGGCTGATTTCAAACCAATTTGACATATATGACAGCTCAAACAATGAAGTCGATCAAAATGGATATTATAAGTAATCAGGGACTGGATGGTCATATGTGTGGGGTGGCAACATGGATGGCAAGGGTATTGAAAGCTGAAGAATCACAAATTATTTTGGCCATAGATGTCCGCCACATTCATGCAAGGGCAACGGAAACACAAATGTTGTCTATTGCCTGCTGGCAGGACCGCCTGCAGATGCAAATTGATCGGCTCTGTGAATCAGCTTCCCAATTTCTAGGTGAAGATTGGAATGAGGACATCTCAGATAATCTCATTTCCACAACGGACAGGGTTATCCAAGGGTAGTGGTGGTGGTCAACAATGGTGGAAGATGGAGACAAGTGAGGATGAGGGACTTGGAGAAATTTTTGCAGTGTGTGTGCGTGTATTTGTATACATATTGAACTACCAATATTTCCTAATAGTATTAGTATTTACTAGGAAATGTGATTACATCAGCTGTATGGACTTAGAAAAATTTGATGTGCATTTACCATGCGCTACATCTCATCTACTAATCAAAACCATAGAGGTGAGTCCTAGACCAGTAGTTCAGAACAGCTGAGAACTAAATACCCGGAATGGAAATTGCAGTGGTCGAATGACGCTGCCGTGCATTGTGCACTGCCACTGCCACTGTGCAGGTAAGTCCTGACCTTTGCAGGTACAGCCGTGATGCCAACAAAAACTGAAACAAGCTAAGTACTTTATTTACTTTTTTTTATGTTTTACTAACTACATATGTGCCCTGTGTTGACAACGCGACCACCACCACCCTGCCATCTGCATCGACAGACAACGACGATGACGGCACCAGCACCAGCACGACGTGATGACACACGCATGCACGCACGACGGTGACACCATCGCCACCACCCTGCCCAGCGTCGACACGACGACAAGACAACAAGGACAACAAGGATGAGGGCGATGAGGGCGACGAGGGTGACACCACCACCTGCCCAGCGTCGACTCGACGATGACGACGCGATGCCAATGGCCAATGCCACGGCGACACAACAAGGGCGACAAGACGACGAGGGCGACAGCGACCACGACCACGATGACGACGACCACAAGGGCGAGGGCGAGGGCGACCACCACCACCTGCCCAGCGTCGAGGTGACGATGACGACGCGACGCCCATGGAAAATGCCATGGCAACATGACGACAACAACGAGATGACGACGACAAGGGCAAGGGCAAGGGCGACCACCACCATCACCTGCCCAGCGTCGATGTGATGCCCATGGCAAATGCCACAGCAACGACGAGGGCGAGGGTGAGGGCGAGGGCGACCACCATCACCACCTGCCCAGTGTTGATGAGGGCGACAACGACGACAACGAGTGGGACAACAAGGGGGACAGGAACGACAACGAGTGGGACAACAAGGGGGACAGGAACGACAACGACAATGAGACAAGGGCGACGAGGATGAGGACAAGGGCGAGGGCAATAACAACAACAACAACAACAACAACGAGGGCGATGGCGACACCACCACCCAGCATCGACGTGACGCCCATGGCCAATGCCACAGCGACACGACAGCAATGGCAACAAGGACAAGGACGACGGTGACGAGGACGACGGTGACACCACCACCATCACCACCACCACCCTGCCCTGCATCGACATGACGACGATGATGACAAGGGGGACAACGAGGAGGACGGGCATGATGAGGGGCAAGGTGACGACGACGGCAGCGACAACACCACCACCACCACCCTGCCCTGCGTCGACACAATGACGACGAGGGGCAAGGCGACGACGACGGCTGTGACACCAACACCACCACCACCACCACCCTGCCCTGCATCGACACGATGATGACGATGACATCTCCCCACATCCCCCCCAACCCCAGCATCATCCCCCACGTCCCCCAGCCCCATGTCGACGAAGATGTGTCCCCCCACCTCCCCAGCTCCATTCCCCCCCTCCCCCCCCCTGAAAATTTTATTTAGTTTCTTAAAATACATTTGATGTATTTAGTTAGCTTAATAACATTTATTTGAATTTCTTAGTTTACTGAGTGCTGGTGTGTTGTGACTAGGTAAAGTCGCTTAGTGATGACTAGGTTAAGGACACTAGTTATGATTAGGTTTAGGACGCTAGTTATGATTAGGTTAAGGACACTAGTTATGATTAGGTTAAGGATGCTAGTTATGATTAGGTTAAGGATGCTAGTTGTGATTAGGTTAAGGACACTAATTATGATTAGGTTAAGGACGCTAGTTATGATTAGGTTAAGAATGCTAATGATGACTAGGTAAATTTATATTTCCATTTATGCAATACATGGTAATAAATATCTACTATAGTGTCCCATGCACATAAATAGTACCAGGTTTCAATCTATAGCATCTATGGGATTACCAGTTTTTCCTGATGAACCTAATCATAACTAGCGTCCTAAACCTAATCATAACTAGCAACCTTAACCTAGTCATCACTAAGCTACTTTACCTAGTCACAATGCACCAGCACTCAGTAAACCAAGAAATTCAAATAAATGTTATTAAGCTAACTAAATACATTGAATGTATTTTAAGAAACTAAATAAAATTTTCAGAGGGGAAGGGGGGGGGAATGGAGCTCGGGAGGTGGGGGGACACATCTTTGTCAACACGGGGCTGGGGGACGTGGGGGATGATGCTGGGGTTGGGGGGGATGTGGGGAGATGTCGTTGTCGTCATCGTTGTCGTGTCAATGCAGGGCAGGGTGGTGGTGGTGTACTGCCATTGTCGTCGCCTTGCCCCTCGTCGTGCCCATCCCCCTCATCGTCCCACTCGTCCCACTCGTTGTCGTCGTGTCGACGGAGGGCAGGGTGGTGGTGATGGTGGTGTCGCCGCCGTCATCGTCGCCTTGCCCCTTGTCGTCCCACTCGTCGTTGTCGTTGCCCTCGCCCTCGTCCCACTCATCCTCGTTGTCGCCCTTGTCCTCATTGTCGCCTTGTTGTGGCATTTGCCATGGGCGTCACGTCGACACTGGGCAGGTGGTGGTGGTCGCCCTTGCCCTCGTTGTTGTCATCGTTGTCATCGTGTCGCCGTGGCATTTGCCATGGGCATCGCGTCATCGCCGTCGCCTCGACACTGGGCAGGTGGTGGTGGTCGCCCTTGCCCTCGCCCTCGTCGTGTCCCCATGGCATTGGCCATTGGTGTCACGTCGTCGTCGAGGCAACGCTGGGCAGG
Organism: Scleroderma bovista; assembly: GCA_037178675.1. NCBI lineage: Eukaryota > Fungi > Basidiomycota > Agaricomycetes > Boletales > Sclerodermataceae > Scleroderma > Scleroderma bovista. The sequence continues at coordinate 23,337 of JAYMGJ010000116.1, read as the reverse complement.
TGGTGGTGTCGCCCTCGTCGCCCTCATCCTCATCGCCCTCACCCTCGCCCTCGACACCCTCGCCCTCATCCTCGTCATCCTCGTCATCTCATTGTTGTCATCATGTCGCCGTGGCATTGGCCATGGGCGTCGGGTCATCGTCGTCGTGTCGACGCTGGGCAGGTGGTGGTGGTGGTGTCGCCATTGTGTTGCCACCGTTGTCGTCATCGTGCACGTCGTGCGTGCGTGCGTGCATCATCACGTCGTGCCCACCACCACCACCTCGTCGTCGTCTGTCAATGCAGATGGCAGGGTGGTGGCAGTCGCGTTGTCAACGCAGGGCACATATGTAGTTAGTAAAACATTTAAAAAAAGTAAAAAAAGTACTTAGCTTACATTTTTGTTGGCGTCACGGCTGTACCTGCAAAGGTCAGGACTTACCTGCGCAGTGGCAGTGGCAGTGCACAATGTGTGGTGGCGTCGTTTGACCGCCGCAATTTCCATTCCAGGTATTTAGTTCTCAGCTGTTCTGAACTACTGGTCTAGGACTCACCTCTATGGTTTTGATTAGTAGATGAGATGTAGCACATGGTAAATGCACATCAAATTTTTCTAAGTCCATACAGCTGATGTAATCACATTTCCTAGTAAATACTAATACTATTAGGAAATATTGGTAGTTCAATATGTATACAAATACATGCACACACACTGCAAAAATTTCTCCAAGTCCCTCATCCTCACTTGTCTCCATCTTCCACCATTGTTGACCACCACCACTACCCTTGGACAACCCACCACCACCACCACCACCAGTGATGATGCGGCCACCACCAGTGATGGCCACCCCCCACCTGTGCAATTTGGCCACCACCAGCGATGACCATCCCACCTGTGTGATGCAGCCACCACCAGCAATGACGCGGCCACCACCAGTGACAACCACCCTGGACCTGTGCAATGCAGCCACCACCAGTGACAACCACCCCCCACCTGTACAATGTGGCCACCACCTGTGTGATGCAGCCACCACCAGTGACAACCACCCCCCACCTATGCAATGCAGCCACCACCAGCGATGACCACCCCAGACCTGTGCAATGCAACCACCACCAGCGACGACATGGCCACCACCAGTGACAACCACCCCCCACCTGTGTGATGCAGCCACCACTAGCGACGACCACCCTGGATCTGTGCAATGCAGCCACCACCAGTGACAACCACCCCCCACCTGTGCGATGCAGTCACCACCAGCAATGACCACCCTGGACCTGTGCAATGCAGCCACCACCAGTGACAACCACCCCCCACCTGTGCAATGCAGCCACCACCAGCAACAACCACTCCGGACCTGTGCAATGCAGCCACCACCAGCAACAACCACCCCCCACCTGTCTCATGCCCAGCCCTCCCTCACTGACACCCCCTCATGTATTAGTAGTATATGTTACGACCATGTCCAACTCCGGGTCTCATCCGGTCACTCCGGTCGCGTCGCAGCTCTCTAGCCCAAACTCCAGTCGCTCGTCACTTACTCCGGTCACGGACGCGCCGATAACCTTCCGTTAAGTACGACCCTTGGTCTATACTCCATTCACTCTTACTACACTTCGCCATCTGCCCTGCCTTGACGTGAGTTCTCCGTGAACTCGATATATCCTATACCTTGTAGCATTTTCACTGGACCTGTTTTATTTTATCCGGACCTGACTTTATTTTCACCGGACCTGACCTAGTCCTAACTCCGGTCATCCCTTGTCCGCTATTAGGTTGTTTACTTGTCACCGTATGTACTCGACCCTAGTTCTACTTAGTATAAGTACCCTCTAGTTTACCTTGTACACCTCAGTCTGAAATCATCTAAGTCACTACTCCTGATCCTCTGTCCGTCTCCGTCTCTATCTCCGTCTGACCGGAACCTACGCAAGGGATCAACGCTCGCCATCCTTGTCGTTGAATCCAAACGGTCGCAACTCCGGCCCGGGCTAACCTCTGCCCAAACCTCTGACCTCCCCTCTCGTCCGCTTTTGTCCGGACTTGACCGGACCCCCTACCGGAGTAGACCCGGACTTGACAGTATATATCGGTGGCATTATTCATGTAGTAGCTACTAGGTTTCACAATATAATTTGTTTTTATGCATATTCTATTGGTGTGCAAGCAACAAGTACAAGGAAAAAGATATACTAAGACAGTCACTATAAGTGACATTTAGTTGATTCTTTTTCTCTATATATGTACTATATGTGTACTATATGTTGCTATATGTTGCTAGATGTTGCTATATATTGCTATAGTGCACTATAGATAAGGGGGGTATGGTATAGATGCCATAATGCAATGAATGCACTTTGTGTGACAAAGGGCAATAATAGTAATAGTGATATATAGTGGTATATATTGATATATGGCATTACCAGTTTTTCCTGATGTGTTAAATATAGCGGCGAAGTCTTTGGCCGCTGGGGCCACTGAGTCCGTAGGTTCAACACCCATACGAGGGGAATAACTCCGGGTAATTCCAAATGGTGAATCAGTTGTCACCTCTGAAACCGTATTGTTCCAAACAAATTGAGCAATTTTGATCCACTTAGCCCATTCGTTCTGACGATCGTTTACATAGGTTCGGAGATACTGATTAATTTCGCGGTTCAACCGCTCCATTTGACCATCAGTCTGAGGGTGAAATGCCATAGACATTTTCCTTTTTACGCCTAAGAGTCTATACAACTCCCCCAGGAAGTTGCTTGCAAAGACCGATCCACAGTCAGATACCACAGAAGACGGGAGGCCATGCTGACACCAAACATGGTCCCTAAATAACTCAGTGGTTGACAGGGCGGTTTCCTCTTTCGTACAAGGCATGAACACGACTTCCTTGGAGAACCGATCAACCACCACTAATATATTATCGTAACCGAGGGATTCCGGCATCTCGGTAAAGTCCATTGTGACATCGAGCCATGGGCCATTAGGGATAGGAAGAGGAATAAGGCTTCCAGAAGTCTTTTGATTCAACACCTTGGACTGTTGACACTTTTGACAGTGTTTCACATAGGTTTGAATCTGTTCCTTCATTCCTTTCCAAGTGTAATGCTTCCTAAGCACATTGTAAGTGGCTTTTACTCCTTTATGTCCAGCAACAGGAGTGCCATGAAAGTTCATAATGAGCAACTGCCGCTCTTCATAAGACTGATCAGTGACGTCAATCAGTTTAATAGATACTGGGTTTAACAGGACCTGGTCCTTGTTATCTTCTGAACTAGATACATAATGGTCCAATCGCCTACTAAGCGGATCTGCAACGTGCATCTGAGTTCCCTTTTTATAAATTAACAAGTAACTGAAGCGCATCATCCACATTTGCCAGCGCGCTTGGCGCTTCGAGAGATTCTGCGACTTCGTAAAATAGGTTAAGTTGTGATGGTCTGTGTAAATCTCAAAAGTGTAAGGAGTGGCCTCGAGATAATGGTGCCAGGCTTCAGTTGCTTTTGCTCTGATGACTTTTTACTAAATATGTCTAGGAACTCCCAGTATTCTTTAGGTACTTGCTTCTGAGCTTCTTCTAGGGTCGACTCATCAATAGCGACCTTTGATTCATGAGCTTTCAAAGCTTGGACCCAAGTTTCCTGAGATTTGTTTCCTCGTAATAACTTAGCAAAGCGTGTCTCCAAGAGTGACTTGCACTCAGGAGGACACCAAGTTAAATTAACTTTGCCAGTAACCCAATCTATATCGGGATTATGCTTCTGAAGCCAGGTGTGGCCAAGGATAAGCAGAACTTTTCCAAGGCACGTGACGGCACACCACAGCTTTTCGGCATGTTTCCCAATACCGAGTGTGAGCAATACATAATGCGTGATATCACCCTCCTGGTTCCTGGTGCCATCTACGTTAAGCACAGGTACGGGTTTTACCAGCTTAGACAACTGAAGCCGACGATCAAGAGCCCAGCTCTTGTCGACAAAGCAACCAGTAGCGCCACTGTCTAGCAGGGCGTCTACCTCAATAATATTAAGCGGTCCACGGATGCGGACCGGTACCGTCACTTCACGTTCCATTGTGAAGGACCTTCGTAAGTTGAAAGGAACTTCCAAGTTGCCGGCGGGACTTTCCGGTTCCTTAGATTCCAAAGAAGGAGAAGAGAAACTGTCTTTATTCAACCGGGAATTAAGCACGCTCGATTTTACTTCTGGTGCCGAGCCCTTTGCAGGGACCCCCTTAGAAGGTACAGAACAGTCCAAGTCACAGTCCATAGTATTGACAGACAACACAGAGTAGCGAGAAGGGGAAACAGAGACAGGAGAAACTACGGAAGACACTTTTTTGTAGGTTTTTCTAATTTTACCACGTAACAAGGCGAGGCGGTATTTAAATATTGTAGCAACAGAAGGAGACGTAGCGCGAGATAGTCTATAGTTCAAAATATGAACCGCTGTGTCCAAAGAAGACTCGAGAGCGAGGGTGCCTGACACGTCCTCACTCTCTAATCTTTTAAATCTCTGAAGAACGCTTGCATTTCTGCAAATGTCATTCCTCTTACTGCATTTAGCCGGTCATCCTCCGGCTGGGCTTGCGTTGCCCGTGCTTGTTGTTGCCCACGACGAGGGCGGCGCGGCTTTGTGCACTCACGTGCGATGTGGCCAAACTGTTGGCAATTGTAGCATTGGGGCCCTTTACCCCTTTGCTGAGTTGTATCAGCGGCACCGATATCCATGGGGGTACCACTCCCCAATGCGGCTGATGACGAATAATTTTGACCCTGGTAGTAGTGGGTCGTTCCTTGTGATTGCGTATTAATTAGGAAGAGCTCCTGAGCTCTCCCCATCTCTCGTGCCGACGTCGTCAGCTGGAAGTATGTTTCCCGATTCATATTCTGGATGTAGATTTGTTCCAGAACTTTCCTCTGAAGAGCCCTTTCCAGCAAGTCCTGGGCATACTGATCAACGCAGCCACTCTGGTTCTTGAGCGCTTCAAACTGCGCCAAGAAATCGTCAATCCGTTGCCTAGGGCCTTGCCGAAGGTGAAGTAGCTGGGCACGTGCCCACTTGGCATTGTTTCCAGGGAGGAAAAACCTTTCTATTTCCTCCACGAGGTCATCCCAAGTGGGCCACACTGGTGGCGGCTGTGGTCGACCGGCTGGGACTGGGCCGGCGGCTGCGAGGGTGTGGGCTGCTGCCATGCAGCTATCCAGATGAACCTGAGCCCATCGACCAGCTTTCGGGCCAGTGAGCCGGGAGAGAACCGCTGCAGTGACCTGCGCATCTGTGGCCCCCTCCATGGAAATTTGGATCCAGATCTTGATCTTGGACCACCATTTGTGGAACTTCTGAGGGGAGCCATCGAAACTCCCAGGATCTGCGACCACCTTCTTGCGCGACGGCGGTGCAGGCTGAGGCTGTGCAGCCGCAAGGGCCGCGATATGGGCTTGGAGGTCGATTTGCCCCTGGACGAGCTGGGCAAGGAGTTGGTGAAGATCTGCCATTCTTCAGAGCTAGTAGGGGTGGAGGCGGGAATAGGGGGCAGCTCTTTGTCTAACCGGTCGAAGACGGGAGGACCAGAACGTGCGGCGGCGAGCGAGAGGGAGGTCTGGCAGGGGCGGGACAGGAAGGGAGCGGTGGAGACCGAGGACGACTTGTATTTCGAAGTCACTGACAAAGCGACTGTAGGTGGCAACTGCAGCCGTTAACTGGTGCTCCTCTTTGAGGGCAACTTCTCTAGTGAGGTTTTCTTCGCTAGTAACAGGGCGGGGACCGTAGATGATCGTCAAGCGCTCCTGTTGCGCTTCGACGAGGTGACGGGGAAACTGGTACGGTATGGTGGCTATTGTAAGGGGTAACGTAGAGATAATGCTATATGGGACTAGATCCCCACAGGTGTTCCACTAAACTAAGCGTAAGACTTTGTTCGCCTGTCGCTCTCGCTAGGTCAGGGCAGTGGCACAGCTATGCAAAGAACAAACGGCTAGTGGCTGCAGATAATGGGTCTACCTCTGCACGGACGCAGGAACTACTGGGTAACTATAGCTCAACCGCCTTGAGGCTGCGAACCTCTCTTGAATGGGCGCCGCTCTTCAGACACCAGGCACGACCCTGGGCTGGTGTACAGTATGTAAAGACGCGGTGCTAAAAACTCCCAAACCCAAACGGGCTACAGGGAACGGCACTAAAGGCTGGCCGTGAACGAAACGGAAGGTGTGAAGGTGAAGCTCCTTAACCCTGGAGTCCGGGTATAGTTTCCTTATAAGGCTAGGAGAGCGCGTGATAGAGTGAAGTAGATGTGTTAGATTCGAGCTCAGGTGTGACGACCCTAGGCAAAGAACACCAAGGACCCTAACACGCAAGACTCTGAGAGGAAATAGGACGCGAGTCACTAGAGCAAAGACCCAAGATGAGCTCGAATGGAGAGCCTCTGGGTGCTGGATTGCACTGTATATATACTACTCTACATGAGGGCTATGCAAGGCTATCCATGAGGCTACGTGCAGGCAGAAAGGCTATGTAATGACATCACTGTGGAGCTAAGGCTATGCGTAATGATGTCAAGGGTGGCAGCGTGTACAGCACGAGGTACAGGTCTAGACTAGGTAGATAAGATACGGCTGTACACTAAGATAAGATAAACGCTATCTAACCACAGATTAGATAAGATAAAAAGTTGGTCCGTTACAGCTTGCATTTCTGCAAAAGTCATTCCTCTGACTGCATTTAGCCGGTCATCCTCCAGCTGGGCTTGCATTGCCTGTGCTTGTTGTTGTCCACGACAAGGGCGGTGCAGCTTTGGGCACTCACGTGCGATATGGCCAAATAATTGGCAATTGTAGCATTGGGGCCCTTTACCCTTTTGCTGGTGTGTCTTGGTGGCACCTATATCCATAGGGGTGCCACTCCCTGATGTGGCCGGAGACGAATAATTTTGGCCCTGGTAATAGCGAGCCAATCCCTGTCCCTGTGTATTGATTAGAAAGAGTTCCTGTGCTCTTCTGACCTCACGAGCTGAAGCCCCCAGCTGAGCATAGGTGCTCTGATCCATGCTTTGGAGATAGATTTGCTCCAAAAGTTTCCTTTGGAGGGCCCTTTCCAGCAGGTCCCTGGCGTACTGGTCAATGCACCCACTCTGAATTTTTAGCACTTTGAACTGCACCAAAAAGTCGTCAATCCACTGCCTAGGGCCCTGCCGAAGGTGGAGAAGTTGGGCGCGTGCCCACTCAGCATTATTTCCGGGGAGAAAGAATCTTTCTATCTCCTCCACAAAGTCATCCCAAGCAGGCCACGCTGGAGGGGGTTGGGGTTGGCCGGGTGGGACCGGCGGGGCATTGGCGAGGGCGTGGGCTGCCGCCATGCAGCTGTCCAGATGGACCTGAGCCCACCGACCAGCCTTTGGGCCAGTGAGCCTAGAGAGGACTGCTGCAGTGACCTGCGCATCTGTTGCTCCCTCCATGGAAATTTGGAGCCAAACCTTGATCTTTGACCACCATTCATGGAATTTCTGAGGGGAGCCATCAAAACTCCCGGGATCTGCAACCACCTTCTTGCGCGGCGGCAGTGCAGGGTGAGGCTGTGCAGCTGCAAGGGCCGTGATATGGTTCTGCAGGTCAATCTGCCCCTGCATGAGCTGGGCAAGGATGGCGTTGAGATTGGCCATTGCGAACTAGTAGGGGCGGAGTCGAGAATAGGGGGTGGGTCTCTTCTGGACTGGGCGGAGATGGGAGGAGCGGAAGGTGCGGCGACGCGCGAGTGGGAGTTCTTGTACGGGCATGACAGGAAGGGAATGAAAGAGTCCGAGGAGTACTTTGGCTTCGAAGTCGCTAACGAGGTGACTGTAGGCTGCGACTGCATTGGTAAACTGAAATTCTTCCTCAACTGCTGATTCCCGGGCTTGCACCTCAGCACTGGTGGCAGGTTGAGGACCGTAGATGATCGTCAAGTGCTCCTGTTGCCCTTCGATGAGGTGACGAGGGAAGTGGTACAGTATGGTGACTATCGTAAGGAGTAACAAGATATAAAACTACTTGGGACTAGATCCCCACAGGTGTTCCCCTGAACTAAGCATAAGTTCTAGTTCTGTTCACCTGTCGCACTCACGTCGCAGACCATGCTCTGGCACAGCTATGCAGAAAATATGGACAAGGGCTGCAGATCACAGGTCTACCTCCGCACGGACGCGGGGACTACTGGGTAACTATAGCTCAATTGCCTTGAGGCTGCGAACCTCTCTTGAACGGGCGCCGCTCTTCAGACACCAGGCACGACCCTGGGCTGGTGTACAGTACATAAAGAGATGGTGCTAAAAACTCCCAAACCCAAATGGGCTACAGGGAATGGCACTAAAGGCTGGCTGTGTATGAAGCGAAAGGTGTGAAGATGAAGCTCCTTAACCCTGGAGTCCGGGTATAGAAGGCTAGACGAGCGTGTAGTGGAGCAAAGTGATGGTTTAGATTCGAGCTCAGGTGAGACGACCCTAGGCGAAGACACCAAGGACCCAACCACACGCTAGAACTCTGAGAGGATAGGACTCGACAGACTAGGGCAAAAACCCAAGATGAGCTCGAATGGAGAGCCTCTGGGTAGTGGATTACACGGTATATATACTACACTACACGAGGGCTACGCGAGGCTATCCATGAGGCTACAATGCTATACTAATGATGTCAGAGCGGAGCTAAGGCTATGTGTAATGACATCAAGGGAGGGAGCGTGTACAGCATGAGGCACAGGTCTAGACTACGGTAGATAAGATACGATTGTACACTAAGATAAGATAAGATGCTATCTAATAGCAGATTAGATAAGATAAAAAGTTGGGGTGTTACAATTGTGCTGGAATGTTGACTGTGCCGGAATGATGAATGTGCCAAACAGTTGATTGTGCTGGAGGGCTGACTCTGCCACAATGTTGAGCCAGAATGGTGATTGTGCCAAAATGATGATTGTGCCACAGTGTTGGCTTGGCCGCAATGTTGCCTGTGCCGGAGGGTTGAGTGTGCCAGAGTGTTGACTGGGCCAGACTAATGATGGTGCCGAAGGGTTGATTGTGCCGATGGAGTGTTGATTGTGCCGGCCTGTTGACTGCCAGGATGTGGATCCTGCTGGAGTGTTGACTGTGCCGCAAGGTTGATTGTGCCGGAGTATTGATTGTGCTGGCCTGTCAACATTGTGGCAGAGTCAACACTGCAGCACAATCAACCCACCAGCATAGTCAACATTACGGCAGAGTCAACACTGCGGCACAATCAACCCTCCAGCATAGTCAACATTATGGCAGAGTCAACACTGCGGCACAATCAACCCTCCAGCACAATCACCATTCTGGCTCAACATTGTGGCAGAGTCAACCCTGTGGCACAATCAACCATTCAGCACATTCATCATTCCGGCACAGTCAACAGTTCAGCACAATCAACAATTCAGCACTATTATCATTGTGGCACACATTGCCGGAAGCATCCTGACATGCCACTACACAACAGCATGATTGATGCTAGATTAGTTCACTCTGCCAGAATTATAATTGTGCTGAACTGTTGAATCTGCCGGAATGATAAATGTGCCGCACAGTTACATGTGCCAGAGTACACAGAAATTGGTGATGTTCACTCCATGGATGCCATTGCCGTTGAGGCACCACACACCTTCACTCGGACAGAACCAGCAGAGCAAGAGAGATGTGATCACAGCTATTCCTGCAGGTGGTCAATGTGGATCAAGTTGGAACCGACTGTCAACACTGAAAATGATGAGAAGCTTGCATGAGCTGCAAACACTCGACCTGGTTTCGCAGTAAGTCTCTCTCTTTGCACTGTGTACACTTGTCTTCTTTCCCAGCTACTTCAAATTTTTCTGCAGGTGCATATGGACCACTCATCAGCAACAGTTTCTCCTCAAGGCTGATGCAGCTCGTGCTAGCTTCTCATCATTTTCAGTGTTGACAGTCGGTTCCAACTTGATCCACATTGACCACCTGCAGGAATAGCTGTGATCACATCTCTCTTGCTCTGCTGGTTCTGTCCGAGTGAAGGTGTGTGGTGCCTCAACAGCAATGGCATCCATGGAGTGAACATCACCAATTGCTGTGTACTCTGGCACATGTAACTGTGCGGCACATTTATCATTCTGGCAGATTCAACAGTTCAGCACAATTATAATTCTGACAGAGTGAACTAATCTAGCATCAATCATGCTGTTGTGTAGTGGCATGTCAGGATGCTTCCAGCAATGTGTGCCACAATGATAATAGTGCTGAATTGTTGATTGTGCTGAACTGTTGACTGTGCCGGAATGATGAATGTGCTGAATGGTTGATTGTGCCACAGGGTTGACTCTGCCACAATGTTGAGCCAGAACGGTGATTGTGCTGGAGGGTTGATTGTGCCACAGTGTTGACTCTGCCATAATGTTGACTATGCTGGAGGGTTGATTGTGCCGCAGTGTTGACTCTGCCATAATGTTGACTATGCTGGTGGGTTGATTGTGCTGCAGTGTTGACTCTGCCACAATGTTGACAGGCCAGCACAATCAATACTCTGGCACAATCAACCTTGCAGCACAGTCAACACTCTGGCAGGATCCACATCCCAGCAGTCAACAGGCTGGCACAATCAACACTCCATTGGCACAATCAACCCTTCAGCACCATCATTAGTCTGGCCCAGTCAACACTCTGGCACAGTCAACACTCTGGCACCATTACCAGTCTGGCACAGTCATCATTCCAGCACAGTCCTACCTCAGAGCGTGCTCGACCTGGACAGCACACAGTAAATCCCTCTCTTTGCACTGTGTCCACTTCTCTTCCTCCCCAGCTACTTCAAATCCTTCTGCAGGTGTGTGCATATGGACCACTCATCAGCGACAGTTTCTCCTCAAGGCTGATGCAACTCGTGTGAACTTCTCATCATTTTCAGTGTCGACAGTAGGTTCCATCTTGATGCGCATTGGCCGCCCCTGGGAATACTTCTTGCTCTGCCGGTCATGTCCAAGTGAGGGTGCATGGTGGGCAGTGCTGGAATGCCAATCCTGCCGGAGTGTTGACTATGCCTCATTGTTCGTTGTGCCGGAGTGTTGACTGTGCCGGAATGATGAATGTGCCGCCCTGTTGAATGTGCCTCACCTTACACTTGACCAAGCCGGATCATTGTGATCATGCCGGAATCGTGAATTTGACATCCGTTGAATGCACTGCACTTTGGGCTCCCCAAGAGGTACCACATCCCATCAGCACAACACATGTTCGGATAGTATCTACTACAAACTACTTCCAACAAATTTGGACTACATACCATCAGAATTACATTTTAGTACAACAAACAATCATATCAGGAAGCTAATTATTCAATGCTTCACCAGTGCATTGCGGACATTATCTGGTGTCACCCAATCAAGAGGCCATGGCACCCTCAACCAATGGTGAATATTATCCCTCATATAATACACCAAACAGCACCTCGTTCCGTCAACCTCATTGACGCCATGCTGAAAGAGCCGGCTGGAAAATGCAACGACAGTGCCAGGATTGTACAATACCTGAATCCCAAGACTGGGAATGTGCAGTGCACAATCATCATAATTACCGACACTGACTAGCATGTCATACCAATCTGCTCAAGAGTGTGGGTCCCTGTGGAGGGGTTGATTGACAATTACCGAGATATTGGTGAAGACAGTGGACCAATTTTCAAGTGCCGCCAGCATTCTGGGATCATGGCCGGTCGCCCAGTCAGTCAAGCATTGCATGGCAAGGTGGCCGGCATTGTATAGAGATGGATGGATAATAGAAAGAACACCTGAAAGTATGGCCAACGGAAGACATATATCCTTGCTCCATTGATAGCTGGTAGGACTGGCCAAAGCCTTGGACACCCCCAGAATGTCATTGGGGGTCTAGCAAGAAGGGGAAGAGTCCAAGACCAGATTTAAAGGATCGAACGGATGAATGTTGCATAATTCTCCGATGAGTTTTGGAAAGCGGTGAAATGCCAATCTGAAGATCAAACAAGTGGATCGTCAAAAGAAGAAGGTACTCACAGAATGGCCAAGCATGTGCCATGCCAGAGAGAATTCCAAGCACCCGAAAATATCCATGTCATCCTTGAAATACTGGTGTGTTGTATGCCATGATTGATTAGTAATACTCTCTTCCAGTGGATCTGCAAGTGAATCGATGGATGCCATGATGTGCTCCTAGAAACAAAGGCCTCAACAGTGGACAATGAGAGTGGAATGATACCATACTTGGATGCAGCAAGCTAGAGCTCCGGGAAGATACCACAATGCAATTGTGTCACCTTCTCCCAGAATAATGGTGGGCCGGGAAAGGGTCCCAGTCAAAGAGGAAGGATGTCTATGGAGGACCCTAATCTCCTGTTGCTCATTTGTGCCAGATTGCATTGGTCTGAGGCTTTCAGACAACCTAATCAAGTCAATGCTGCACAAAACTTCAGTGGAATCAAGCAAGGGATAATAGAACTATAAAAGAATTGGCTCACTCCAATTATGGTATGCCTATGTGATGGTGGATACAATTTGGTTCATGGCTACAGTTGCGTCCACCAGCAGGGACAGAAGTGTTTCCGGGGTGGGGGAATTTAAGTCTGGGAATGCTTCATTCAGGAAGTGGCACCACATATATGATGCCATGATGTCAGACAAAGTATAGTTGGATGGCATGGCATTTGCACCAGCCATTGGAAACAGGACAACTTTTGACAATGTGGGGAGTAAAAGTTTTAGTGGGGGATGTGCAGCAACCTGCAGAAATCTGTTTGCAAATGGCAATGCAACACATTCCATTCTCGGCTAGATCCACTAAACAAGGCTGATCAGCGATTGGCCAGTGCGAAACAACACATGCCCAGTTGCACAATGTGGTAATTATGCATCAGGTGACATGTGGACCGTGAGAACATTGATTGCCTGAATGTTATAAGGCTTAGGGCGAATCGGCCATCACACCATCCATCATGAATACCACATCTGAACTGCGCGAAACCTGTGAACTGTCCATGGCATTGCAATACGGAATACGCACATGTCTGGGTGGAGGTGTCGTCTGCATCTTCCAATACAATGGGTGCTGCAAGTTGCTACCTTGTGCCGGTCATCAAGTTTGCGGCTGTGATGGCTGTAACCAATCATGGCCGGGTGGCAGTGGTGGCCACCACTATGACAAGTACAGCTGTGGTATCACAGCAAAAGAAAGGTATGCCACAGCAATGCAGCCAGAGAACCAGGGATAGCCGCTGCTGCCAAAGGACTGTTAGCAGCATGGCAGCCAAAGCAGCAGGGTAGCCATGGAATTGTGGCCAAGGGGCTAGAAGTAGCAGAGTAGGCCCCACCTCCTGCAGTTCCCAAGGCATGCCACTAAAGTGGTGTCACACAATGTGTCAAGCCCCAGGTGCCATATCATCTATAAGAGCAGGAGGCCCTGGATATAGTGTTCTCTATTCTATTATAGATCCCAACAAATAGGAGTGAGTAGGAGGGCTGCAGTGCCAGTGTCCCGTGCTTTGCATCAGGCCCTAAATATGGTTTGCCATTTCTGTTGGCAGGCCAGAGGAATAGTGTGTTTCGGGCTTTGATCAGGCTGTAACAACAGAGTCCCTTTCTTACCAAAGGGCCATGGAACTATTGTCCCTTGCATTCCAATGGGCTGTGCAGAGACTGTACCTTTAAGGGGTGCTAGCCACAGGTGTGGTGTCCCATAACTCTGGGCAAGCCCTGGAGACAGCGTCATTTATAGTCAGTGCACCCAGCTCAGTCTGACAGGCAATGGCCATGGTATCCCATAGCATTGGGCAGGCCCTAGCAGAGGTGTTATCTAGCTATGCAGGCAAACATTGCAAGTACATTTTAAAGTGACAAGCCATGAATGGGGTGTCCCAGAGGATTAAACAAGCCCTCAATGTGGGAACAACTATATAGTTGGGAAGGCATGTGGATAGGTGTCCCATTGAGTGCGTTGGGCCACAAAGTTGATCTCCCTGTATACCCATTAGGCCCTAGATGCTATGTCCTCTATATAGATGTATCGCCATGCATATAGTGTTAAGTAACTACCGTTAGGCCAAGATCTGGCACGAGGAACCATTGGCACTAAATTGATGCAGCAATAGATGTGGCTGACACATAACACCCAGCACCACATATCAGCAGCACCACATATCAGCAGCACCACATATCAGCAGCACCACATATCAGCAGCACCACATATCAGCAGCACCACATATCAGCAGCACCACATATCAGCAGCACCACATATCAGCGGCACTGCATATCAGTGGCACAACATCTCATCAGCACAACATCTCGTTGAACATGCCGGAGTGTTGACTTTGCTGCACTGTTGACCATGCTGCAATGCTGATTGACTGGCTCACTATGGTGTTATTGCTGCCATCAGATTTCACCACACTGCCTCCATTGCGTACTAGCTCACTTATTCTATTGGTATGCTACTCCTCTGAGCCCGAGTATTTTCATGACGACACCCATTTGTCTGGCTTAAGACTTTCACCCTACCCCGTGATGACAACAGAGCCACGGGCCCACCGTTGTCACTTGGTGACAATGCTGTCGGGGGCTGACCCCTGTGATATGGCAAAGCTCTAGTCATAAGCCTCACTTCCGCCAGCCCATGTAGCACAGCCAATTGTCATCGTCCGCTGACCGTATAACACGGCCTACCCAGGTGCATGGGCTCTCCAAGCCCTGTACAGGGGAGGGCTGTTTTGCTGATGCACCGTTCATGCCATCGCGTCGCTCACCACATTCTCCCTGTCTGTTGACTTGTATTACCAAATGTACTTAGAAAATTGCTACAAGCAAATGTGAGTGGAGAGACCACAGTCGGATGTGGTCGTCTTGACCAGTGGCAAAGAGGAACTCTTCCAATGGATCCATGGCGATGGGCTACATAAAATGAAATGAAATGAACTTAGATTACGGCCAACTACGCTATGACCAAGCTCAGGTCAACAAGACCTTGTCAGCACAAAGAGAGGCAAATACAAGGTACAAGGCAAGAGGATAACAAAAGGAAAACAAAACAAAAGGAGGAAACTACAACAAGTACGAAAGATATGTCAGCTCAGAGTTACCATGGTCACATGGATCTAGCATACTGCTTTGATGGAATTCTTTGGTTTGTCAAAGGAAAAATGTGTATGTGTACATCCAAGGCATTGTCCAAGATCCATACTACCATTGATAGAAGGTAAATTGCCCATTGGCAAAAAGCTTGTGCATAGATGTACAATCAGTAAATCTTCAAAAGGAAAGTTGACAGATTGAAGGTGTCTGAAGTCTTAGTTTGCAATACTACCAAATTTAGTGAGGCAATTTGCCGAGCGGCCGAATGCCGGAAGAAAAATCGAGCATGGCACTCCGGCTTTCCATACATAACAGCTGCCACAACAGAATGAAGTTGTGACCAAGTTAGTGTTGAGAAAGAGACGATGAAATAAGTTAAATAGGTTACATAATCAAGTAGGCTGAGCCCCTGTTCCTTGATGCATGTGCATGGTAGTATGAACTTCTGTTGGAAGATGAGATCGGCTCAAGTGCGTGGCGGGTAAGTCGTCTATTGTGCGGTGAACTGTCTTACGTTGCGTTTTTTTGGTTCCAAGGCTCTATGCTGGAGATAAAGGCAGCTTAGGCGCTCTTTCGAATTCCCTTCTCGCCTACGTTTCTCTTCCAGATCGGTGTCTGTTTTCTTTTGGCTCACCCAGCCAACGCTCACCGTTGTTCCTTTACACGCCCATAATCCACCTTACACTTGGACTATTGACAAGATGAAGTTCATCTCCTTCACGACCCTCGTCCTCGCCTCCATTGTTTCTGCTCGACCTGGCCTTAAACAACGCATGCCCAGTAGCATCTATGACAGGGCTACACTGGATGCCACAGGCAGTCCCGGCAATGGCACCAACGGTACTACTCCTGGCGCTCCTGCGAACTCGACCGACCCACAGAGTTCTTTCACCCTCCTCCAGTCTGTTATTGCTACTGGCTTTACAAATGATGGTACAAGCGGGGATGGTTCAAAACCTGGCATAACTCCTTCTCTCACGTCCACCAATAATTTTATCAACTACTGTGCGACGCTCAATCTGCCCATTACAAACGGTTCTCAGATCAAGTCCGGTTCCTGCAACCCTGCTCCAATGGGTGCTATTCCGTCCACTTCCAACATGCCCAGTGCCAAGTTTGTCAGCCCCTCCAACTTGGCCGTTATTCCGCCCAATACGACTTTTCAAGTCGCTCTGGCCATCAGAGGCTTGGAGACTGGCTTCTTTGTCAACCCAGATGCCAACTGGTATGCTGCGCCTCAGCAGCTTAATATGACCACCGGCAACATCATGGGTCACTCCCATATTGTCATTGAGAAGCTCGACAATCTGACGCAGACGACGCCCACTGATCCCACCAAGTTCGCATTCTTCGCGGGTTTGAACGGCAAGGCAGATGCAAATGGCTTGCTATACGTCAATGTCACCAATGGCCTGCCTGAGGGCACCTACAGGATGGCTTCTATTAACGTCGCAATGAACCACCAACCTGCATTGGTAGCTATCCCTCAACGCGGCGCTTTGGATGATGCTATATACGTGAGTTGTCCCTGGTCTAGCAACAGAATTTAATGCTTATGAGTTGCCGTTAGTTCGTCGTCGTTGCTAGCAGCTCCAACGGGACGACTGGTAATGACAGCCTGCGACGGTGAAGCGACATTGGAGCCTTCGCAGCCCACCAGGGCGTCAATCCCGACGCCCTCCAGTGATGACACTAATGATTATGGAGATGAACCAACAACATATCCAACGCTATCGCAACCAACTCCCCCCAGTACCTCTTCTCCAGCACCGTCTTGTGTTGACGACTGCGGACTCAAACAACTAAATCTCTTTCTGACATGGCATTGATAGGCTGCTGGCATACACTTTGTACTCAGCTTTCATATTCTTGTTGCACATATGTACTTTCTGCTACCAAAATGTATGTATGTAGTATGTTGAGATACTCTATTGCACTCCTTGTACTCTAACAAGTGTCTGATTCAATTGGTATAGTGTTCGCATGATACACGGCGTCTAATCTGTTTATCTTTCCTGGTGGTCGATAATTAGTGAACGCGTAAGCTGTTACTTTATTACCACAGGCTGTGACAACGCTGAAGGTTTTACCAGTACTCCACCTTCAAGACCGTCCAGGGCATTCGTCTTAGTGCGTATCGTGCGAACGAGGATGTAGGTGGAAGGGTATTGCAATTCTTCACCGCAGCAGCCTTAGCCGCTCACGGACGTTGTCATCGATCACAGCGAGGGAGGTGTTGGCCGTTGTTGCCATTATCGTCGTGCCATTGGCTTCATGTTGCTGCTGCGTGTGAGTTGGTGTGGTAACGTTGTTGTGGCCGCCATGGTCCGTCATTGAAGTGGAGGTGGTGGCTAGTGTTGTCGTTGCTCGTGGCCATTGAGGTGGAGGTTGTCGTCGTCAAACGCGCATACAGACGTACACAGTGCTGAAAACGACGCGCAAACCGCTGGAAATGAAGTAATGAATGTCAGAATGATTTGAATCCAGTCGAGAACACGGGATGGCGCAAAATCAGGCAAGCCCAGCCTGCCAAAAGGGTCAGCATCGACAACGTTGATGTACAAGTGCTGCGAAACGTGCTAATCAAGGTCCCAAGTCGACGAATCGTCTTTGGACGAGTGGAGGGCGCAGACGAGGCAGCTGCGGCGAGCGTTGAGGGCGAGACGGCTGGCGATAGCGATGGCGGAGAAAGCGCAATGAGGCTGACTGGAGATGGTCAGTATATGCGTCAAAACCATGTATTGTGAAGAAGTGGCTTACCTGTTGTCCGTGCCACCCACGAACCATGCAGTGTGTCCATACAACGTCATTAGACGACGACGACAGATGTGGTTGGGTCGAGGTCACATGTGGGCGCCATTGCCATCGTTGTCCGAGGCTAGCTCGTGTCCTAATGCTCATCAGGTGCATCAGGTGCACGTCTTCAGCATCGGCACGTCTTTGTAGGATAAGGTCTTTGTCGTCGTCGATGGCCTTACAAGTTCTAGTGGAGTATTGTTGCCTATTTGGTATTTTGTCCTTGCTGTGTCACATCTAAGAGTCAATAATAAAGCGCCTCCATCGACATCTACCACGACGACGAACAACGACACGGAAGACAGGCAAGCATGGCGACGTCGGTGCCCGCCGACCAGCAAATGTCCCTCACAGTCGCACCTCGCACGAGCACATCCCACCTCAACAAACCAGCCCGCAGTCTTGTACCAGCATTCCTACAGAAACTCTACGAGTACGCTGTTCGTCTAGTCTCGTGTCCAACACTCTTTCATCTGCTACTACAGAATGGTCAATGATCCCGCTGACGATCTCATCAAATGGTCTGACACCGGTGACTCTTTCTTCGGTATGTCATACCCTACTCCACTGTTATCCACCTCAACCACCGATACACATACGCGCGGCCACTTTGCTGTGTGTTTGCAGTACTCGACCAAGAGCGATTCGCTAACGAGGTACTGGGTCGCTGGTTCAAACATAAGAACTTCAGTTCGTTTGTCCGCCAGCTGAACATGTACGGATTCCACAAGATTCCACATCTCCAACAGGGTGTCCTCCGCTCCGAGAACGAGACAGAGTTTTGGAATTTCGAGCACCCTAATTTTATACGCGGACAACCGGACATGCTCTGTCTTATCCAGCGAAAGAAACAGGCGCAATCGGTGAATAACAGCGCGGAGGAGGCACATATGCAGGGGACTACAGCGAGAGACGGGATTGCAGTTGGAGGAGCGGCAGTTGGACTATCGCAGAATCAGCTACTTGATATCAATTCGATCGTCAATGGTATTCAAGCAATCAAGCGTCACCAAGAGACTATCTCTGCAGACCTCAACGAGCTCAAGGTATCGAACCAACACCTGTGGCAGGAAGCCATGCTCTCCCGCGAACGCCACAAGAAGCACCAGGACACTATAAACCGCATCGTCAAATTCTTGGCTGGCGTATTTGGGCATGCTGAGCAGATCCATAGGAATGGGGCTGGACACACAGGCTCGCATGCTGTTGTCCCTAGGAAACCTCAGCGCCTTATGATCGGGGATGGGAAGAATGGGAAGAAGACGGGTGATGCGAATGAGGACGATGGGCGCTCTGCTCAATCGCCTGGATCGACGAGTGCGTGCGTGGAGCTGTATATGCGTCGTGTTGCTGATTGCTTCGTCCTACTAGGCTTGTTTGAATCCATGGACACGCCATCTGCTATGCCTTCTGAGCCTCTTACGTCGCCTAGATTTGCGTCCGTCGAACCCTCCGTAGCTGATGCGCCGACACCCGCAGATACGCGGCCTCAACTTCCTCCGTTGCAGATTGATAACAACGACAATCATGAACCCGGCCACCCATTGAACTCGTTCACGACGACGACGACGGCCGCGCAGCAGTCCCAGCAGAATCAAAATGATGCCATGGTCCAGGTCGCACTCACACAAGTACTCAACTCTCCCTCACAGATGCAGAAACTCCTGCACGCACTACAAAACCAGTCCATCTCACCTGACATGTTCGCGCATCAACCACAGCAACAGCTTATCGGACCGTACGATACCGCGCATTACGGCACTGATAACAGCAGTAACATGGACGTGCACACCGACCATCCCAGCACTCCTCCGTATGACATCTCTGCTGCAGTAGCTAATGCTCCCCCGTCTCCGTTCTCGCTATCTCTCCTTGGTGGTAGTGACGGTGCATCGGACGTTGACCAGCTTATCCCGTTCGAAAAACACGACGAGCGTCTGCAGAAGACGTATCGTACAGCTGCGGAGATCAATCATGATGTCGATGAGCTACAATCGAGTATTAATTCGCTCATTCAGACGCTCGGCCTTGATCCTGGATCGCTGGATGTTTCGGGACATCATGAGCGTACGGACGGTGTCGGCGATTCGAACGGGAACGGTACCAGTGCCATTAACGGTAGTAGCATCAGCAACGGTGTGGGCGTGGGCGTGGGCGGAGAAGGGGACATGGACATGTTCCCAAACGTCAACGGCCCCGACTTCGACTTCGACGCTTTCCTAATGGACATGCCACGCGCGACAGACGACGAGGGCGATTTCGAACGACTCGCTGAACGACTGGACCCTACGACTGCAGCAGCGGTGGCAGCAGCGCACGATCCGCAGGCTAGACTGGCAGGCAGATCATCGGAGCAGCTGCATGCATTTTTGGATGAAGTTGCTTCGCAGGACGGGGGTGATGTTGGGCCGATTGCGGGGTCATCACATATAGGATTTGCACCAATACCTGCACCCGCTCCTGGAGCTGGAGCAGGGCCTTCACATTCCTTTTCGTCAACGCTACCAAACGGTGTCGGTGCACCCCCTTCTGCTTCCACTAGGCCACCAACGTCTAGCGCTGGGCCAGTGTCAGGGTCGACGGCATCCCGCGGTCGAAAACGCAAGTCAGAAGTTACAGATGTTGGTGATGTATGTGATTCGCCACTACCGCAGACGACTATTATGCCTTCATCATCCGTCGCTCCTAACAAAAGTAAGAGGAAGAGGTGATTGCTCGATGTTCGGGAGCAGGGAAGAGTATTGTATGTTTATTACGTGGGTTTTTGCGGCGCAGTGAAGGGAAACAAGATGGAATGTGTAAGAACTGGCTGGAGGAGCAAGTAGGAGTGGAAGTGAGAGAGGACGACGACACAAAACATTGCAGTGCCATTGTAGCACTTCATCGAGTCACAGCTATCAGTGTTTAGTACGGCAATCCATGCATGCAGTCATTGTTACTTTACAGCGTCTTGTCATCGGTACTGTAGTGATCCATTTGTCTTTCCTCCTGTTTTCATTACTATAATGTCGAACGTGTACAGTACTACGAAGCGATAGTACTTATAGCTTGCGGAATAGATAAGAACACCGAACAGAAGTCATAGGTCTCGACGTGACGACAGGCTGAAGGAATTGGTTTCTGAACATGACTGATAGTCACCCTTCGAAGTAGTTATTAGCTTTCGACGGTTCAACCATAAAGGAGATTCCGGGCTGGAGACACACCACTGCAGTCAGAGCCTGTAAAGGATGACTGTTCTCATTGAATTCAGATCCATGGATAAGTGTACATAGAGTGGACAGGGAGATTTCAAGAGGCCATAAAATAAAATCTTTGCGCTTCAGTCTGAGACGAGGCTAAGAAGGAATAGCTATAGTGTTGAGCAGAGAGCGAGTGGGCGAAGGCGCGAAGCGCCTTACGGTCGTGATCAGAACAGGCCTAAAGGAGACGAGCGTTAGCTGCGTGGGCGGGCTGGGAAACCTCGCCAGTGATCTCACTCGGGGCTTGTCTGGCCACGACAACCGCGAGGCTCCTGCGAGGTGATTCCAAAGTGTAGCTGGAAGATACCTGCCGGAATCTCAGGGAGTGGTGGGTGGGCGAAAGCGTTGAGCTGCTTGATGCGCAGGCTAAGCTAGCTGGTGCAGGTGCGGAAAGAAAAAACGGCTGGCGTCACAGCCACTCGCACGAAGACAATATTCTATTCCTAATCGTGCCTCCTACATAATAGAATGACAATCTTTGCGCTTCAGTCTGAGACGAGGCTAAGAAGGAATAGCTATAGTGTTGAGCAGAGAGCGAGTGGGCGAAGGCGCGAAGCGCCTTACGGTCGTGATCAGAACAGGCCTAAAGGAGACGAGCGTTAGCTGCGTTACCCATGGTGATAGGCCCGACGCGACGAAGCCACGCTCGGATCCCATAGACTAGGAGGGGCGGAGATACTCACTCAGCGCACCGGGGGCATGGCTGTTCTCGTGAATTCCAGTGCCGTTTCGGGTGGCATAGCTTGCATGTAGGGAGCTAAAATTTGGTTGTGTTTCCTTAGGTACAACCGAAATGCGTCACTAGCCCATCGGCCTTTGACTTTCATAACGTCGAAGGGGATGCCCCTCAATAGGTACTCCAGTGTAGCACCAATTCTGATACCATGGCCTTGCACGTCGTCATGGCCCGCCATTTTCGCCGCTTTTTTAAGATGTGAGATGAAATTCTGACGGGTTAAAGGGCGGTGGGTGAGAGAGTCTTTTTTGTACGCGAAAAGTGGACCGTTGATGGGGGGACTATTTATTTCGAGGTGGTTATCAAAGGCGGCAAGCGGGTCAGTGGGCCCACTTTGTCGTGCCCAATTGACTTCCTCTCCATTCGAGCTGGATTTGGTTCGCGGGAGCAAGAAGACTTTTGTATGAAATCCATTTCTGTCTGTGTCGTCTCGTATGTGCGCAGGTGTGATGTGTTCCGCAGGGTTAAAGGAATTGAGTCGTCTGAGTGTGAACTCGCCTACCCTTGCGGCGGAATAAAAGATGGTGGTTAAGCACGCGAAAAAGGCAGTGTCGAATGGTTTGACCAGATCAAGGGTCCCCCTGATGGCCGCAATTATCTCTGTGGTAACCGGTTGCCGCCGGTCTTGTTTTGTGGAAGGGGGTGCTAACCTTGCTGCGCCTTTCAGCATGGTGGAAATTTGGTCTTCGTGCAATGCCCATGGCAGACCGTTGACTGTGTGCCAGGCGCGTACGCCGTATATGTAGCCATGTATCGTTTTTCCCGAATAAAGACCTGAAAGGACTGAAATAAACATCGAGATTAGATTCGTGCTAGCTGGGGCTCACTCCTGCTCAGGAATGTTCTGACTGTCACAGAAAACATGATAAACTAAAAGTCCTGCGCCGTAAGACGCTCGGGTTTGTTCGGACCAACCCTGGAGCACGACAGATTTTACACGATCTTGTAGATCGGGGGCGACAAGAGTTCCGAGCCTTTGTAAGGTGATTGGGTGGGGCACCCATTGGGCTAGGCGATCCTTCGCGGAACAGTGCGGGCGGAATTCTGATGGGCGTGGTGTTAAGTTGGCTGGGTAAGGGGGAATAAAGTTCTGTGTGGCGCTACTGGGAGGACCGGTGGAATGGGTTTGACCGCTTCGTGAGAATGAAGAAGAAGCAAAGGATTGTATTTCACGAAAATTAATGTTGGATGCAGAATTGGCCGCAACGTGGATCGTCGAAGTCGAAGATGAGGTGGGCGATGTCGCTAGGGATTGGGGCGCGCGGGAGAGCAAATTCGGCGGGGGGATATTTGCCCCGCGAAGGGCCGTCTGCTGGGTTTCTTTTGCTGGGTATGTATTTTGCGAAGACCCTACGAGGAGGGGACGCCAAGATTGCGTGGATCCGTCAGAAGGATGCATTGGTAGGTTTGTTGTGGCTGCGTCCCTTTCGCCAGGCTTCGATGACTCCCTGATTATCGCCATAAACCGTAAGCGGTGTGCTGGAGGAGTCGATGG
>JAYMGJ010000115.1:0-33905 GCA_037178675.1 Scleroderma bovista | reverse complement strand
AGTTTTGCCATGTCTGTCTCCTGTTGGCCTGTCCCAGCTTTACATGCATCAACAAATTTTCTACTCACCCAGCCAACCCCAGTTCTGCCATATATGTTACCTGTCAGCCTGTCCCAGCTTTACATGTGTCACCAAATTTTCTACTCTTCCGGCCAACCCTAGTTTTGTCATGTGTCTCCTGTCGGCCTGTCCCACCTTTACAGGCATCACCATGTTTTCCAATTATCCGGCCAGCCCCCATTTTGCCATGTATGTTGCCCATTGGCCTGTCCCACCTTACATGCATCACCAAATTTTCTACTCATCTGGCTGACCCCAGTTCTGCCATATATGTTACCTGTCAGCCTGTCCCAGCTTTACAGGCATCAACAAAGTTTCTACTTGTCCAGCCGACCCTAGTTCTGCCATATATGTTACCTGTCAGCCTGTCCCAGCTTTACATGTATAAACAAATTTTCTGCTTATCCAGCCGACCCTAGTTTTGCCATGTCTGTCTCCTGTCAGCCTGTCCCAGCTTTACATGTATCAACAAATTTTCTACTCATCCAGCCGACCCTAGTTTTGCCTTGTCTGTCTCCTGTCGGCCTGTCCCAGCTTTACAGGCATCAACAAATTTTCTACTCATCCAGCCGATCCTAGTTCTGCCATATATGTTACCTGTCAGCATGTCCCAGCTTTACATGTATCAACAAATTTTCTAATCATCCGGCTGACCCTAGTTCTGCCATGTCAGTGTCCTGTCGGCCTGTCCCAGCTTTACAGGCATCAACACATTTTCCAATTATCCGGCCAGCCCCAGTTTTGCCATGTATGTTGCCTGTCGGCCTGTCCCACTTTACATGCATCAACAATATTTCCAATCATCCGGCTGACCCTAGTTTTGCCATGTGTTTCATCTGTCGGCCTGGCCCAGCTTTACAGGCATCAACAAATTTTCTACTCATCCAGCCGACCCCAGTTCTGCCATATATGTTACCTGTTGGCTTGTCCCAGCTTTACATGTATAAACAAATTTTCTACTTATCTGGCCGACCCCAGTTTTGCCATGTCTGTCTCCTATCGGCCTGTCCCAGCTTTACATGTATCAACAAATTTTCTACTCATCCGGCCGACCCTAGTTTTGCCATGTCTGTCTCCT
Organism: Scleroderma bovista; assembly: GCA_037178675.1. Taxonomy (NCBI): domain Eukaryota; kingdom Fungi; phylum Basidiomycota; class Agaricomycetes; order Boletales; family Sclerodermataceae; genus Scleroderma; species Scleroderma bovista. Next base: position 32,767 of record JAYMGJ010000115.1, on the reverse strand, counting down.
GCTGGCCTGTCCAAGCTTTACAGGCATTAACAAATTTTCTACTCATCCGGCCGACCCTAGTTCTGCCATGTCAGTGTCCTGTCGGCCTGTCCCACCTTTACAGGCATCAACACATTTTCCAATTATCTGGCCAGCCCCAGTTTTGCCATGTATGTTGCCTGTCAGCCTGTCCCACTTTACATGCATCAACAATATTTCCAATCCTCCGGCTGACCCTAGTTTTGCCATGTGTTTCATCTGTTGGCCTGTCCCAATTTTACAGGTGTCAACTAATTTCCCTGTAGGCCGGCCTACCCCAGTTTTACAATATTATTGATCATCAGCCTGTCCCCACTTTACAGGCCTTAACTGATTTTCTCATCCTCCGGCTGACCCTAGTTTTGCCATGTTTGTTACCTGTTGACTGGTCCCACTTTTGCATTAAATGGCTGATTAGGAAATACCACTAGGAAATGTAGTAGTTCTATCATAATACCATACACCAGCCAGTCCCAGTTTTGCCATCCTGTTCAAATGTCGGCCTGACCTAGGTTTACAGTGCTTCGGCTGGCACTGGCTAGTCCCACTTTTACAAGGGTCAGTGACTGAACTATGTGTCCAAGATGCACACGTGGTATCCCACTGCCGTCTTGGATCTCCAACTCGATTGACGTGATTACAAGTGCGTCAGACTCGTTTGGGGTGTCCGTGGGCTTGACTCCACAGCCTGGATTGCCATCCGCCTCATCAATGCTCACTTGCTTGCCCATACCTCCCTCACAGCCTTTCAACTCATTCTCCATGGCATCCTTGGTCTCCTTTGACTCACTTGGACCATACACACACTCAACAGCTGTGTTGGACACATCTGCATCACCATTCGAGTTGGCCATTTTGCCACTCACATATACATCCCACTCCCCCACAAGCGGTAGTCCATATGTGTTAGGTACATTGTTCGCATTTTCATCGTGCTGACAGCTTTCTTCACAGTAAAAATTTGTTTGTTGGAGTCGCGACTGGCTGTCGTGCTCCGTTTCGTCGCCCTTGCTGACTATATGGACTCTCTCCACCAGGACTCTGCCCAGCGCAGCCTTTCCGTCAACATCCACGTCCAATTTGTGTGGTTTGGTCGTTTCAACCATTCCATTTGTGCACTCTGTCATCAAGATGCTCTTCGCCGCCTCCTGCTCGCACCTACATGGCTCATCCCCAGTGGGTAGCCTCTGTGGTGTCGCCTGCAGCGAGTTCTGTGGTTGGTTTTGTGATTCATGTGGCACACCTGTAAATAGGACAAGTGTCCCATTTGCGCATTCAGCACTGATGCCCTTCGCTGAAGCTTCTGCACTCGTGCGTGGGTCTTTGCATCTGACATTTTCGTCATCGACATCTTCAGTGCCTCAGGTGAGGTCTTTGGTAGGTGGGTCTTCCCATTCTGCGCCAGTGGCTGCATTCTTGCTCATAGGACTTTTTGTTGACGGATAATGTTTGTCCTCATTTGCGCAGGTTGCGAGTTTCTTCATGTGGGGGTCTGCAATTGGATCACGGTCGCAGAAACGTTTCGCAAGGTATTTAAAGACTTGATGTGCAGTGTTTCAATGAAGTCGGATGTAGATGGATATAGGGATGGTATCATGTAGTAATTCATGTAACAGGGCATTGTACCCTTCCCAATCATTCGTTCCATCGTCTGATGTGCCAGCTAATACATCTAGCCAACCTTTGGTGGCTGCATGCTCGAGTAACTTTGCATGGTAAATTTTCCAATTTTGTCCATCTTCTGCGAGTGCGGGAATTTTGACCATTTCACTTGATTTATCCAGTGGGTTCATCAGCAATTCATCAAGTGTCTGAAGTGTCTGGGACAGACCATGTCAGACATGTCAGACACATCAGGTGTCCCAGACCTGTGTCTGAATTCAGGCGCATTCCTTTCTGGGTCAGGCATAATTGTCTGGAGTCTGTCTGGTCACAGTCTATTCAGACCACATCAGACCCCATCCAGATACACCACAGACATATATTACAGGTTCTTCTCAGCCTATTCTGTCTGGTCACAGGTCTATTCAGCCCTTGTCAGACAGCAGCCAGATGCACCACAGATATGTATTACAGGCTCCTCCCAGCCTAATTAGCAGCTCTCAGACCATTCCAGACACTGGTAATAATGACCAAATGAAATATATAATTGGGTGGCTTATAGGTATAATCGGTACTGTAGTATATGTACTACAATCCTGGTTCCAACTTTGTGGAAGGCAGCCCACTTGAATTGCCTCCGCCAGGCCATCCAACTGAGAACACAACAGACATCAGTTAAATGACTTCTAGCCACAATATTGCAGATTATACCTTCAGATTATTCCTCATCCGCTGCACCGTCCGACTGAGAACATAATGGTTATCAGTTAATTTAGGGCAATGAGACTGTACCATACCTCCGGGTCAATGTCAGAGGAGACCATGATATGAGCACGGTCGTCTTCATATGCTTCCGTGGCTTCACTGCTCAAGGCGGCACACGTGTGATTCACAGTGATGCGATGATGCCCCCCACAGTATGGCCATGCTGCCGCAATGATTTGATTGTACTTCTTTACATGTACCTTTCGCACAGACTCGACATAATGAATGGCTTTCGTGCCCCAGTGTGTGTCGGAGAAACTCAGATCGCCCTTCTTTGAGCTTGCCTCTTTGTGACCCGAGCGATACAGGTGCAGTGCATGCTCCACCTGAATGACATTGTTAGTAACAGTGCATGCAAGTATAAATTAATGTCAACTGTACCGCTGTTACTTTGAACACGAGTGCACCAAAAGGAGGCATAGCGGTGTATCCTTCATAGAGGTCTGGAATATTCTTGATTGGGACAAGAGCAGTCAGATGACTTGCGAAGGTCTGCAAAATGAATGGCGAGAGAAAAGACCTAGTCATCTATGAACAAAGCAACGTCAGCAGATTGCCATGTTTACGAACACTGCGCACCTGAATAGTCATAAATCTTTTGCATGCACTATTTATCCAGATACGATAGTGTAAGGGCGGCTGTAGGCAGTGGTGATGAATAGCCACTTACCAGGCAGTAGAGTTTGTCCTCGTCCTCAGCAAATTTGTGTGTCCATTCCTGCATTACTCCATCCCATATTATTTGCATGGGGCCCACCAGGCCCTCAGTGAGCCAAGGGTTCTCCAAGGAGCCAACAAACTTCCGTAATATGGGTACGAAGCGCATGGTGAAGGCGCGGAGAGAGCCAGCAGGTAGATCATTATTGGAAGGGGCTTGACGGGACTTTGTCGAGGCCACCGCATTGCTGATAACCATGGACCGTTGAAGGTGCTGTTGTGGCACGTTTGGTATGACCGTCGTGGCAGACTACATTGAAAGCAGAACGAAAATCAGTCACAAGGCAAGAGGACATGAGAGCAACACATACTGGATTAACTGCCTTCAAGACTGTCTGGCCAGTACTCTTCATAGGCACCGTGAATGAGTCCGACAATGGGCCGAAACTATCGTCTTCATCACTATGGAGTCCTCCGCGAGTATACGGTGTGGGAGTGATGGGCGAGCCTTGATAGGTCAGACCCGAGGATGCGGTCAAAGGATCGAGAGGCTGAGATGGTGCGAGTCCTTGTGTCACCTTTGCTTGCCCATTGTTGGGATGGAAGCCAGACCTCAGCCTGCTTGTCGTACGATTGACCACTGATTGGGTTCCACGCCTGGTTCCTTCTAAATGTTGCTTTTTGATAGTTCTGTCGCTGCCAGTACTGTCATTGGAGTAGTTAGTAGCCAAGGGAAATACTTGAAACCCATCCTGACTTACCCTGGCGCTGATTGTTTCTCTGAGAGAGCCTCACGGGCACGTTTCCCTCCACCAGCAGGTGTTGCAGGGTAGTCGAAGTCGTGGTGTGCTTGTGTAATCGCCTCGCGCGTGGGCTTTGCCTTTGTTCTCTTTTTGGAATTGTGGACTTCTGGGACGACGTTAGGGCACCTATTGTCTTCATCCCCTCCATCATCTGCCCCAAGTTCGAATTCTGATCCACTAGTAGTTGAGACACCATCTGGCACTCAAAGCATGAATGAATGTAAGTCTACCGTCTACTTTGCACTAGGTCGCAATCAGACTTACCATTGACTAACGTTTCATCTTCATCGACAGCTTCATTTTCACCTTCAAGATCGTCGACGACGACTTGGCTCGCTTCCTCAGTTTGTGGCTGACAGGTTTTTTTCTTCATAAAGGCTGAGTTTGGTTTCTTGAATCATTCAGTTTGACTCGATGCCTTCATTGACAGATCATATTCAATACTTGCGGCATGCTGAATGCCAACCTGAATTGCGGCTGCCCTTTGGGAGTCTTCCATCGCTTTTGCTGCCTTCTCAGCTTGTACAACTTCTGCAGGACGTCTAGGTGCAGGTAAGTCGGGCTTTCCAGGATGAGCATGTTTGTTGGATGACCGTGTGCCGATAGCGCGTGTCAGCTGGCTTGCCATGTCAGCGGTGGGTGACTGAGGGAGGCTTGATGTTTGGGTGACCGCCGGGTTTGTTTGTTTTTTTCTTCGTCAGCCACTGTTTAAAACTGCACAGTTGATATGACAGATCTACTCCGAATGACAGCTCAGACAGGACCAGCCTGCCGGTTGATAAACGTGTGCAGTCACCATGCCTCGCCACCCGCCAGTGCGTCCATTCAACCACAGAGTCTATGTCTGTGGTGTTGACGGCTGCACCAAGACATGCTCGACTCGAGGTGGTATGAAACAGCATATGCAAAAGCGGCACCTCAACCACGGGATTCGTCCACAGCCGATCGACCCCACTGAGATGGAGAAAGTTCATCAAGATTTACTGGCTATCATGGCTTCAATATGTGACAAGGATCCACCATTCCATTCGCACAAGCACATGTATGATACAATCGACGCTACAACCCATGGGGATTCCCCTTGGAAGTCGTTCTCCATGACATATTCAGGTGCCATACCTGATCTTCCACCTCCTTGGATGACCGCCGAGTATGATGTATGGTACTGCGATCCGAAGGTGGTGCTTGAGCATCAACTCACAAACCCCAATTTCAAGGGTGAAATTGATTATGCCGCGAAAGTCGTCATCGATGAAGGTGGACACCGTGAAGTATGTGACCTGATGTCTGGACAATGGGCGTTCGAACAGTCTGTAAGTTATTTGTTTCAAATTGTTGGTGAAGCAGTGACTGATATTGAACCTGCCGGTCTCAGGACATCATTGGCAAAGATGCCGATACACACGGTGCAATGTTCGTGCCAGTGGTTCTTGGTAGTGACAAGACCATGGTGTCGGTTGCAACAGGTCATACGGAATACTACCCTCTCTACCTCTCGCTTGGGAATATACACAACAATGTCCGCCGGGCGCACCGTGATGCTGTAACAATACTCGCATTTCTTGCCATTCCCAAAAGTACGTTTGGTGTGGTACTATTTTATCTATTCTTTACTACTCATTTGTCTGAACATAGCTGATGAGGCGCACAAAAATGACCCTGCGTTTCGCCGCCAACTCTTCCATAGCTCAATTGTGGCTGTGTTGGACTCACTGAAGCCACACATGAGTAAGCCAACAGTCACATTGTGTCCAGATGGGCATTTTTGTCATGTTATATATGGACTCGGCCCCTACATTGCAGACTACCCCAAACAGGTGTTATTGACTGGTGTGGTGCAGGGATGGTGTCCACGGTAAGTCAATGTGATGATCCACACAGTTTAACTTACCGTTTACCATCAGGTGCACTGCTCGCAACAATAATTTGGATGGTGGTGGAGGTCGTCGTTCCCATGAACTTTCCATGGCGCTCGTCAATGTCCTAGATGCACAAACATTATCCAATGACTATGGCATTGTTCATGACATTGTGGTGCGTGTGTCCGTCTGTCATTCTACTTACAGCAGAGCTTAGTAGCATCTAATAGCCTTTCACTTCAGACTTTCCCTGCGCAGACATTCACAAACTTATCACCCCGGACCTCCTTCACCAGTTGATCAAGGGCACATTCAAGGACCACCTTGTCACCTGGATTAATGAGTATCTAGAGTTTGAGCATGGGAAGCAGCATGCTGGTGAAATTATCGCTGATATTGACCACAGGTAAGTCATTGCGAACCAGTGGCCACTGCCACCCTACTGAGACGTGTTTTTTCTTACTAGGATTGCAGCCGTGCCGTCCTTTCCTGCGCTGCAGTGGTTTCCAGAAGGGCGAGGGTTCAAACAATGGACTGGTGATGATTCCAAGGCGCTAATGAAAGTAAGTAAGTCACGAATTTTATCCAAGTATGTCGCTTATGTATGTGTTGGTGAGGTATACTTACCGGCCATAGCTGAACATGTTCCCCCTGGCATGGTGCGTGCACTGAGCGCATTTCTGGATTTCTGTTATTTGGTCCGGTGTTTGATCCTTAACGAAGAAACTCTTGATGCAATCGACGTCGCTGTGGAACGCTTCCATCAAGAACGTGCTGTTTTTATTACAACTGGCGTGCGTGCCCATTTATCCCTCCCACGCCAACATGCCATGGTGCATTATCGTGAACTCATTGAATTATTCAGTGTGTCGAATGGATTGTGCTCATCAATTACAGAGTCGAAGCACATCAGAGCTGTGAAGGAACCTTGGTGGCGCTCCAACAAGTTCAATGCACTCGGACAAATGCTCGTCACAAATCAACGGCTTGACAAGTTAGCTGCAGCCCGAAGGTGGTTCACAGAACGTGGTATGTTGGATGGACCACTTCTTCCAGTTGGATTGGAGGCTGTGAGGGTAGACTTAGAGGATGAGGAGGGTTTTGTTAGATGGCTCATGCAGGGAACTAGCTAGCTAGCTCAGAGGCAACTCAGTGATTCATCTTGGAACACTAGATATAATAACCTAGCTCAGAGGCAACTTAGTAGGTAGGTTAGTACTAAATAAAAGAGTGTGTAACAGTATCTTACCTCAGTGATTCATCTTGGAACACTGAGGTGAAAGGAATCCTCAAATGGATGAAAATAGTCTGTGCTTATGTAAAGATGCTCATCGCACCAATAAGGAAACTATCAGTAAGTACCAAAGAATGGTAGTGATTGAGTAGGAATTTCAACAGAGGGTGGCGCTGTGGATGATGACCCGGCTGTTAAAGCAATACCTATATACGTAGAGGAACTGCTACTCCAACTCACCTGTTGGGTGGAGTGCACAACCAGAGATGATAGCGGTAGCTGGTTAAGAGCTGTTGTATTATATAAGCGATGAACACTGTTTATATACAACAAATAGTGTGACACGTGACTGTGACACGTGACGTGTGACATGTAACATCTACTCTAAAGAGGACTATGACTAAGTCTACACTAATATGGGTTGCAGTCTTGTGCGCACTTCGTCGACGGTTTATGCCAGGTGCACGTGCGACTTCAACACTCCCCCTCGCTGTGCTGCACGTAGAGCACTTCAGCGAATAAGGCGCTAGATGCTGCCAGAGGGAAACTGTAAGCCTAGTTGAGCTCTGAACTTCGCGAATTTCTTGCGTGGTAAGTTCTTGGTGAGCAGATCGGCGGGATTCTCAGCACCATCAATAAAGAATAGTTCCATGTTACCTTTCGTGACTGACTCACAGATTCCATGGTAGCAGATGTCGATGTGCTTGGAGCAAGGCTCTGTTACAGGGTTGGATGCCATGAATATGGACCCCTGATTATCACCGCAAATCGGGATAGCTTTCAGCTTATAGCCGAGCTCACCAAGCAAACTCCGAATCCAGGTGACTTGGCGAGCGCAATCGCTCAAAGCCATGTATTCAGCCTCAGTGGACGAGTACGCAATAGTCTTCTGCGCACGAGAAGTCCAACTGATCAAGCCATCTGCAAGTTTCAGGTAGAAACCTGTTTGCGAGAGGCGAGAGGTAGGGTCTGATCCCCAATCTGGGTCCGTGCATGCAATCGAGCCAGCACCGGATCCACCATTGTACACTAGGGAGTAATTAGGTGTACCAATCAAGTAGCGACAGATGTAAAGCGCTTTGGACAGGTGGTCCTGGGATGGGTTCGCAACATGGCGCGAGAGATGGGTGACTGCAAAGGCAATGTCGGGCCTAGTGCCTAACATAAGATACAGGAGGGACCCAATAACCGTCTGGAAACGGGAGCGGAGTTCCACATCAACAGGCTCTGTATTTTTGGCAGCATAGTAGCCAGCTGGCAGTGGGGTGCTTGCGGACTTTGCATTGAGCATGCCGCAGCATTCGATGACCTTTTGTAGGTATGCGCATTGGTCCAAGTGGATAGCACGACCCTTGCGAGTGATTCGCATTCGGAGGAACTCCTTAGGTTCTCCAAGGTCTCGGCACTCCCATTTGCGCATGAACTGCGCTTTGATGGCATCAACAACAGCCTTATTAGGGCCGCAGAATAGTGCGTCGTCAATGTAGATAATACCAATGATGATGTTGGTGCCTTTCTTCTTGTAGAAGAAGATGCCTGCTTCAGACTTAAGGCGCTCAAACCCAAGCTCTTTGAGAGACTCATTGAGTGTGCGCCACCAAGCTAGGCCAGCCTGTTTGAGGCCATAGAGGGCACACCAGAGGTGGAGCACTTTGCGCTCTTGCCCAGGAACTGCAAACCCTTCGGGTTGTTCCATATAGATCTCTTCGTTGAGCTTGCCATACAAGTAGGCGCTCCGAACGTCGAGTCCAGTAATGTACCAGTTTTCAAGTGCAGCAAGCGCAAGCATGAGGCGCACTGTTTCAAAGCGCACGACTGGTGAGAAGACCTGGTCAAAATCTAATCCCTCGACCTGGGAGAAGCCCTTTGCTACTAAGTAGGCTTTCTTGCAGCCATCCGACTTCACGTCGAAGACCCATCGGTTCTTAATGACCTTCCGGTCTCGGGGACGGTCAACTAGCTCAAAGACTTTGCGCTTTTGCAGCATGTCGAGCTCTTCTTGGCAAGCAAGTTGCCAGAGTTTCTGCTCAGCTTGGGGTAAGCGAGCGATGTCCTTGTAGGACCAGTTGTGGACGCTCTCATATTGAGGCTTGCGGGTTTTGAGGGCTTTGCCCATCAGGTATCGGACTAGGTTTGCTCCCCCTTCCTTGCACATCTTTTGCACATCTTCCTCACTGGGCGTTGCAGAGGTGTTGGGGAAACCACCAGGAACATGGTCTGGTGTGTCCGGTTGTGGGGGCCTAGGGGCCTCACCCACAGTTTCTCGCCATCGGGAGGCACTTTCGATATGCTGGAGTTGCTCAATGGGATGTCGCCGCTCACCATATACATTACCGGGGCACAATGGCGCTCTACGTTCACGTTGGGGGTGGGCAGGTATATTAACTGCAGGAGGTTGCGGCACATTCTGGTGGCGTTCAGCTCGGCCAGGGCGCTGCGGTGCCAGAGGTGGCAGATTTCTCGCCGGTGAAGGCGTTCTCGGTGCCAGTGGAGGCACTGGAGATGGCGTATGGGGAGGATGTATTTGATTAGGCTCTTCCTCAGGAGCCTCAGGTTCCTCGCACTTTGGATCGTCATCCTGCGCTTGGGGATGTGGGTAGCCATGGTCGTGTTCCACATCATCATCACTGTCGGTATTATCAGGGGAATTTCCTGGTCGATCAGTGGCTGGTTTCAGATTTGCCCTTCCGAAAGGGTTCTCGAGAGGTTTGCGCCTGTTTTTGGGGCAGCGAGGGAAATGACGCTCATCAAAGATGGCGTGAGCAGCGGTAAACACTGCATTGGTGGAGCGCATAAACAAAAGGTTGTGCTCATTGCCAGGGGCAACACCGACATAAGTCATAAGCTCCGACTTGGGAGCCATCTTATTCACTCTAGCCGTTGCTGGGAGATATACAAATGCTCCACAGCCAAACACACGTAGGTGGTCGATGTTAGGCATCTCCCCCTTAAGCATTTCATGGGGGGTGTGCCATTGCAGGCGAGCTACCAGAGTACGGTTGTAAATGTGGGTTGCGTGAGCGAACGCAAATTCCCACCAGGAGTCAGGAATGCAGGCTTGATGCCGCATAGACTCAGCTTTATCCATGAGAGTGCGTCCTAAACGCTCGGCGCGGCCATTCTGCATGGGGGTTCTTTGAGCACTTTGATATATTTTAATTCCTTTCTCAAGGAGTGCTCGATCAAATAGATTGGATTTATACTCTCCGCCGGCATCGGACATCCATCCAACAACGTGCGTATCATGTTGGACGCGCACCATTTCAAGGAAATCTTTGGCAGCCGTAATCGCTGCAGCTTTGGAGCGAAGAGGCATAGTCCAGGCATGAGAGGTATAATTGTCATAGAAGGTGATAATGTATTTAAACTTCTGGTACGACGTAACCGGGAAGGATTTGAGATCAGAGTGCACTAGCTCGAAGGGCTTGGAAGCACGTCTTTCGTTCTCTGGGAAAGCTCGATTGGGCATTTTGCCAAGAGCACATCCAGGGCAAACACAATCCTCAGTAGGAAAGTGGATCTCCGGGAAGCGCTGCATATGTTTTTGTGCACATCGGAGTACTTCCTTCGAGGGGTGCCCGAATCTCCGGTGCATAATGTCATAATCGACTTTGCTCACGGAGGCAATGTAGTTAGATCTAATTATCGGGATAGATCTAATCCCGAAAATGATGTTGCAATCGTCTTCTGGGTCTGGCCCAAACCATAGGCGTTCAGCTTTATGAATGAGGCTAATGCCTCGCTTATCGCCAGTGACTTTGTAGTTACGCTGGAGCATTTCACCCATAGAAATAAGGCGTGCAGTAGCGCTTGGCATATGGAGCACTTGGGTGAGTGTAATGACTTTCTCATCCCCAGAGTTGTGGTCTAGGCACCGGAGTAATACTGTGCCAATGCCAGCAATTAGTGCTACACCATTTGCAGTTTTGGCATAGTGTGCTCGTTTTAGCATGTTGTAGGAGGTGAAATTGCCTATGTCACCGGTGAAGTGGTGTGATGCGCCAGAGTCTAGGAGCCAGAAGGCACCAGATAGTTCGCTATCGTTGACCATTTTTCCCTTACACTTAGCACAGCGTGCATCACTCGTTTCATGAGAACACAAACAAATATATGCATTACTCGAGGAGACACAACATGACAAATTGTAGTTACTACTCGCTATATACAGTGACAGCGTAAAGCGCACATGTAAAGGGAGCGTGTCAGTGTCGGTCAGCACGCGTTGTCATGCACCAAATGTGTTTGGTACTGTGGACATGGAGAAAGTTAGCCGATGAAACTAATGCAAAGAACACACCCACGATCTGTTGAAAGATTGTCCCGACTTGAGGGATACAGACAGCCCTCGCTATCCATATCATGCAAAGTCAAGACTATCCTTATGCAAAGAATGAATACAAGCTCATTGCAGCCATCTATCGCATGAGAATGACTATCCTGATGTGAGAGATGAATGCCAATGCTGACAGTCATCTATCGCACGAGAACCGCTGTAGGGGGTGAGTCCCTTGAAGGCGCGAAAATGGGTGTCCGCCCAAGGAGACCTGGTCTGGCTTGACTAGGGGAGCTAAGGAGAATAGAGCGCAGGAGCGCACTCGGAGGTTCCGGGAGTCAAGAGAGAGCAGAGTAGGGGTGAGGAGCGCAGCGAAAATGCGCAGGGAGTGCGCGACTAGGGAGTAGGGAGGTTGCCTAGTGTGTGTAGACACGCACTAGGGAGAGCTGGGAATAGCGGGATCCACCGGAAATCGTTGGAGCGCCGAATAGGGTCGTCTAGGGTCGTCAGAAAACAAAGAGAGAGCGGCAGGACATGAGAGAAACGACAGAGAAACACTGGAAACGACAGAACTCGCACTTAGACACTCAGACGGGGGCAGAAAAGAAACTTCTTATTTTTGTGAGGACTAGGGCTATATACTGAAGCCTAATCCAGGGGGAAGGGTACAAGCGACCCGAAGAGAAGGAGAGAGGATGACAGCGCTAAGAGGGAACGTAATACTAACATAATGACAGCTGTCAGGGATGCTAAAGCGAGGGGAAAGGCTGAGGGACACAAAGGCAGAAGCTAAAGTGACAGGAAGAGAAGTGGAGAGCAAACCCTATGTAGTGCGACCCTATGCAGTGCGATGCGACCCTATGCAGCGCGATGCGGCCCTATGCAGCGCGATGCGGCCCTATGCAGCGAGACCCTATGCAGGAGAGTGACCCGACCCGATGCAATGCGACCCGATGCAATGCGACCCGATGCAATGCGACCCTATGCAGTGAGACCCTACGCAGGAGAGTGACCCGACACAATGCAGTGCGACCCGATGCGATGTAGTGTGACCCGATGCGATGTAGCATGACTCGATGCGATGTAGCGCGACCCGATGCGATGTAGTAGTGCGACTCGATGCTACTCCAAGTGACTGAGACAGTCAGGAAGGGATAGGGATGAGCTACGCATGCAGGACCTTCGCAGGGCCCTATCGGGTGTACCAAGCTGCGCATTGGAGAGCTCTCGTGCGGGTAGGGTGCGGGTGGCTGTGCTGAGTAGCGTGGACTAGTCCAAACAGACCCGAAGCTATTCCGAGTGATCGCGACACTCGCAGGAAGAGATAGGGAATAGCTACTCATGTGGGACCTTCGCAGGACCCTAATGGGTGTACCAAGCTGCGCATTGGAGAGCTCTCGTGCGGGTTGGGTGCGGGTGGCTGTGCTGAGTAGCGCGGACTAGTTCAAACAGACCCGAAGCTATTCTGAGTGATCGCGACGCTCGCAGGAAGAGACAGGGAATAGCTACTCATGTGGGACCTTCGCAGGACCCTATTGGGTGTACCAAGCTGCGCACCGGAGAGCTCTCGTGCGGGTTGGGTGCGGGTGGCTGTGCTGAGTGGTGTGGACTAGTCCAAACAGACCCGAAGCTATTCCGAGTGATCGCGACGCTTGCAGGAAGAAATAGGGAATAGCTACTCATGCGGGACCTTCGCAGGACCCTATTGGGTGTACCAAGCTGCGCATTGGAGAGCTCTTGTGCGGGTTGGGTGTGGGTGGCTGTGCTGAGTAGCACGAGCGAGTTCGGGTGAATACTGATCGGTATATGTGCACCTAGAGATGCATGCGTCTCTACACTGCCAAGAAGCAGAAGAATCCAAGGATTGATGATCATTTCAGTATGAGAGAGGAATGCAACCTACTGCAGTTCAACTCCCATACCAGAACAACCAAAGAAGCAGAAGAAACAATAGAGAAACGAAGGAGAAAAGGAAGAATCATTTTTAGCGCCCAAATGTCAAATTTAGGCGCCCAGTGCCGGCATTCCGATATTTTGAATAGCTCTGCCATTTTTGAAGCTATAAATCATGTGACTATACCATCATGGAGCCTAGACCATGGTCTATCTGCCTGTCAAGTTCCGACATAAATCTGTTCATTTCCCACGGAGATATTCCACCCTCAATCCAGACACCCACTTCATCACTCACTATGGAGTCCGCATTTTCTCTGGAACGTTTCTCCGCTATTGCAGCAGACCTCAACTATGTCCTGCTCTTTGGACAGCCTCTCCCTGAGCTCCTGTGTACTGTCTGGTACATATCTTCCCAGCCTGCTCCCCCAGTCCCTCTTGTTCTCGGTCAGCACATTCTCCTTGTCAGTCCTGCATCGTGCACATACTTTGGTCATCTCAAGTCTATCGTTAGACTTGAGAACTCATACCTGGTTGTCTCTGTGTCTCCTGAGTCCTCTGCATATGGTCCTTTCATCCCAGAGTCCTGTCACATCCATCTCCCTCTATCATTCATCTTGCTTCCCTGGACACATTGAATCCACTACTTGTGATTCTCTTCCCTGCTATCCCGCAACAAACACAAATGAAACAGTGCTCTAGAACCCTTCTTAGGAGCCCTAATAGAGTACAGAACCTTCCCCTTACTGCTCAAGGGAAGACTGCACTTCGGGAGCACCAAATTTCACATTTTTTCTCTACAGAAGCTCAATCCAAGGGATTTGTGACACTCTGTGACCAGCTGTGACTCTACTTGTCATTCCAGGCCCCCTGACACTGCTCTTCTGGTCGGATCAATTCTTTTATTATCCCCCAGCCACTCCCATCAGTGGCACTGCTTCAGAAGCTCATCTCCAGATCTAAAGTTCAATAAATCACAGGTTGTGCTTCCCTTCTGTCTGAGTCACACAGAGTCACTCTGGCTCACTCTGACTCACTCTGCTGCGCATTATTCATCCCCTCTTGGCATTACTAATCCCCATTACTCCCCTTACCAATCACTTACCAATCATCCTTCAAATCATGCTTATCATGCTGCTTATCAATTCATGACTCATGCCCCTATGATTCATATGCATTATGTCATCGCATATGCTCATTTAGCTTCAATCTACTCATCCCATGCTTTCCCCCCCTCTCTTTTGGGCCCCATGCAATGATTTTTCCATATTCTTGGTTATACACCCCTTTTTACCTATGTTTTTGCTCTTTCCCTTGGCTCAGCAGCTTGTTCAGGCTCTCCCCATCGATGACTCAGCCTGATTACACTGCTTATCAATCACTTACCAATTTCTTACCAATCTCTTACCAAGCACTTAGTCATTTGTGCTTACAGGGCCACAGCCCCTCCTGTATATAAACCAGCAGCCAAAGGCTGTAAGGAAGTGTCTGCTTCCCCCTCAATAAAGCGACCACATTCACTCTCCCTCTCTGTCTATAAGCTCCCTCTTTGTCTTTGGACTTGTAGGTCACTCAGTGCTGGCCTAAAGCTCCTATATTGTTGTTTATCAGATATATCTTGTATCTGATCATTTCTCTAGGCTCAAGCGCAGTCTAGCATCTCTGTCCACTCCATCCCATCACTGTCCATCGCATTCTTGAAGCAGGAACTGTCCCCTTGCTTCCCTGTTGCTCCATCACTGCTGTTACACCCCTGTCATCAATCTATCATCGCTCTTCAATCCCAGGACTCTTCCTAACCACTGTGGTAGGCTGAAGAGGAGTCAATACCATCCCCAGTCGCATATCATCCCCAGTCGCATATCATCCCCAGTCGCATATCATCCCCAGTCGCATATCATCCCCAGTCACATATCATCCCCATCAGAAGCCCTTCCCTTCCCTCCTGCATCCTGCCTGAAGGTGTGCAGCACATCCCCCTGAGGAGATTAAATACCAGAAATGCAAAGGAAGACCACCACTCGCATTTTGCTGTCATTTGGTGTTGGTTGTTGGTTGTTCTGACCTCTTCCCTCACTTAGGCGCACAGCGTGCAGAAGGTACTTGCCTGAAAAGGCTGGCCTCTGCGCCCATTGCCATCGACGTCGCGTTGTAGCGGTCGAGGACCATTGCATTGATCTCATCGAACTCGTCATCAGCGAACGGTTTGTGAGCGAAGGGCTCTTCATCCCCAAGGGAGATGGCATCCTCCTCATACATCGTGATGCGCTCCTCAAGATGAGGGCGCTTCAGGGAGGAGGGACCAGCCTCAGGCTGGTCCAGGTTCGCACTCGCCATCGACACAACTTGGTTGAGGGTGCGGATGGTTTGGCAGGAGGGCTCTACCCCCAGGCGGTGTGCCAAATCAAAGGCCTTGATAGTATTTTCAAATGTGGGGGGGCCGTAGTTGGTAGCACCAGGAGTGTGAGCCAAAGCATGAGGGTCAACGGTGGGCTCTGGTCCATTGTAGTGGACGTATGTAGCGAAGGCAGCTTGTTGGGCATTCTCGCAGCAAGCGTGAGCCTTCTTGCCGCCATGTTGAGTGCGGCCTCCCTGTCCTTGGGCAGGAGCATTTCCGCTCGCACCACCGTTGGACCCGCCTTGCTGCTGCTGCTGCCTCTGGGGCTGCTGCTGCTGCTGGGCGAACTTGGGGTCAGCTGGCTTGCGCTTCACAGCGCTAAGCTTGTTGGCCTGGGGGCCCTTACCACCAGCACACGAGGAGGCGCCTTTCTGCTCGAAAGAGAGCGTGGCGGCCTTGACAATCCCATCGGGCTTCAGATTCTTGATCTCGTTGGGCGATGTCTGGCTAAGAATTTGAGCTACGACCTCCATGGTGGGAGGGAGCTTGCAAAGGATAATCATAGCCTGCACAGGGGCAGGAAACTCGAAGCCAGCGTCCTTGAGATAAGCGAAGTGGCTAAGCACTTTGGTGATAGCCGGAGCGGGATGGGAGCCAGTGGGAATGGTAGTCGCCAGGAGCTTGCTAAGCTCAGCATAGGCGGAGCTGATACTGGGGGCGCCAAAGTTCTTCTTTAGGTGGTCCCAGACTTCCTTAACGCTGTTGAGATTCGAGACGGCAACTTGGATAGAGGGGGCAAGGCGCAAGGTGATATCACCAAGTGCTCTCTCAGTGTTGTCGTCCCACTCCTTTCGGTCATCGTGACCATCAGCAGGTTGCATCGTCAAATAAATGTACCATTGGCCTTGTGCCCGAAGGTAGGCCTGCATAGAGGTGTGCCACTGCTGCCAGTTGGAGCCAGTGAAAAGGGGGACCATCTTGTCAAGAGCGCTGGACATGGTGATATTCTGTTGGGAGTCAACGGAGTCAGCAAATGAATGCAACAACGGACAAGCAAGAAAAGAAGAAACACCTGAGTGCTAGTGAAAGCACTTCTGTCAACAGCTAACTCATGACTAGGTCATGCCAGCGCAAGTTGTCGACGATGTTTGCCATGGTTGGCGTAAGTCATCGACGAACTTCGCCTGTGGCAATACAGGTGCTCAACTAGGAGCTCACTGTCTGGCGCAAGTCGTCGACCAACTTCACCTTGTGGCTGTGCAGGGGCTCAGCTAGGAGCTCACTGTGGTCCACAGCATCAAGCTAGTTGAAGTGACGCTCAGGGAGCTGGAGCACTTGTTGAAGTCGCACGTGCACCTGGCATAAACCATCGACGAAGTGCGCACAAGACTGCGACCCATATTAGTGTAGACTTAGTAATAGTCCTCTTTAGAGTAGATGTTACATGTCACACGTCACGTGTCACAGTCACGCGTCACACTATTTGTTGTATATAAACAGCGTCCATCGCTTATATAATATAACAGCTCTTGACCAGCTACCACTACCATCTCAGGTTGTGCACTCCACCCAACAGGTGAGTTGGAGTAGCAGTTCCTCTACGTATATAGGTATTGCTTCAACAGCGCTGTCTGGTGCATTGCTGCACACAGTGCGCTCACAGGGCTCATAACCTGTTGAAGCAATACCTATATACGTAGAGGAACTGCTACTCCAACTCACCTGTTGGGTGGAGTGCACAACCAGAGATGATAGCGGTAGCTGGTTAAGAGCTGTTGTATTATATAAGCAATGAACACTGTTTATATACAACAAATAGTGTGATGTGTGACATGTAACATCTACTCTAAAGAGGACTATTACTAAGTCTACACTAATATGGGTTGCAGTCTTGTGCACACTTCGTCAACGGTTTACGCCGGGTGCACATGCGACTTCAACACCGGCAACCTATACAGTCAACATAGCATCTCGCCCAGGTGCGTCCGTGATTTCATTTGATACCCTACGCTAATGCTATCAACATATTGTTTGTGCAGTGCACGGCGTGTCTGGCATGGTCGCACATGTAGCAGACCGTCTTGGTCTCCAGGGTCTGCAAGAGGCGATTCAATGCTTCCTTTATGACCAGCTCTACCCTGATGCCGAGATACCGGGGGATCACACAGACCTTTGTGTCTGCCCTCTTTTTCAAGCCAAAGTACGCGTTTTTTACTCTGCTACAGCAACATTCTGCGCACCAAGTGATCAGTCAGGTGTAGGGGGGATGCACTGTGAAATAATCCGTGCAACACCCTCTTGGCAGGGGGGCCCTCCATGCTATGACTGTGTATATGTGGCGAAGGGAGGTGTGGATACAGAAGGTTTTCATAGTCTACTGGTGGGAAGGGTGCACCTATTTTTTTCTTGCGAATATGCAGGACACCGCTACTCATGTGCATTACTCAACTGGTTTATCCCAATTGCTGACGAGCCTGACAAGTTGATGGGCATGTGGATCGTGGCGCTGGAAGTGGATAACAATGGATGGTGTGTCCAATCTGTCGTCTCTCTGGATTCAGTGGTCCAGGGTGCGCACCTTATAGGAGTTTATGGCAGTGAATTTATTCCTGTTGACCTCCACTTCTCCGAGTCTTTGGATGCCTTTAAGGCTTACTATGTAAATAAGTACATTGACCACCAGGCAAATATGCTTGTATTTTAGTTAATACAGTCGAACCCCTCTTAACCCATATCTCTTAAACCCCATAACCCCTGATACCCCATACAATTTTGTGTTTCCCAACTTGGTTCGCAGTGATTTGGTACCCATAACCCATAAACCCCTGATACCCCATAACCCATACTTTTTTGGGGGGTCAAAACCCATAAATAGGGGTTATTGTACCTGAATATACCCTAATAAGGACATATTTATTATGTAATTTGTTTTATCACACAATCTCAAAAGTTTGTCAATGGACATGACCACCACCCTGCTACCAGCTGCTACCTGTGTCAACAGTCAGTACTAGTGACCACCTCTACTTGGATGATGCTGATGCTGATGACTTGCATTGGTGACACAGCCACCACCACCATTGATGATGCAACCACCACCCCTTGGACGATGACAACGACCTGCATCAATGGTGCAGCCACCACCACCCGGATCCGACATGACCACCACTACCATGCCACCTGCATCGACGATGCAATTACCACCACCACCACCACCACCACCTGGACAATGACGACAATGACAATGCAGCCCCCAGCACCAATAGATTATTTAGAATTTTATGTATATGTAGTACTAGTACCATAGTAGACACAATAAATAAGTCAACTTTGAACCCTTTGACTATTACATAATAGGGGTGACCCCCCAACCCCATAACCCATATTCTAGCATATCTCCTGAAGGGTATGGGTTAAGAGGGGTCTGACTGTAGTAACTTGTGTTGTACAGGTGTGCACTTGCAGTCTGGGATTGTCTGGACCCATTGTGCTCATTGTCTGAATGGACTGATGGGCTCTGGTCATGACCTGAATCTATCTGTAATTATGTCTGACATTATGCCTGGAACATGAGTATGAATTCTGTCTGACAAGCCTGGCTCCAGAGTGTGTCCTGATCCCAGACATTTCCCAGGCATGGTCAGACACCCAGGTCATTCAGATGAATCTCAGGTCATTCAGACATACGACGATTTGCTGATGGAAAGGGTATCCCTGGTGATTTGACAAGATCTCAGCATGGATATCTAAGCTACACTTTTTTACACGGTTGATCTTGAGCCTATACAGCGAAGAGATCATCCAGATCCAGTGAGCAGCATGCAAAAGCTGGCGGTTGACTTTGCTTTCAGGCTTTCTCCAGTGCTGCTTCTTTGATGGTTGCCCTGTATGCATTCAGCACTCCTCCGGCTCTGCTGATTTTCTCACTTCATTCCAATAGTGCAACTCAGTTGTTACCTACATACGTTTCCAAGTGGCTACGGATCAATCCTTCCACTCTACAACGGTGTCACACCATAGTCCTGGGAACTTAATCTCTGGTTTGGCGTACTGATCAATGCTAAGAGACCGGATGCCCAGTAAGACGATGTCGGTTGCCAAAGGTCGTGTTGCGAACACTTCAATATCTTGGATTGGAATGACCAGCGAGCACGCTCGATACGCGTAACGGAGGTCTTCTGGACGACGCGGAGCCCTTAAAAGGGGATCGCTCTACTCACATGTCGGCCTAGTACCAATATCCAACATTGAGGGGAACCGCCGCACACCGTCCCGCGACCGTAAGACCAATCACAATTATCTATCTCGTCCTCGCACGCGTCACGCCGGCCCATCCTCGCACCACGACCCACGTCTAGCCCGTAGACGCCCCGCAGAATGATAACTCATCTTATACCCGACCATCACTCGATTGCGTGGCTACACTTCTTCTCGGTGCATACGGTTATCATCGATTGTGCATCGTGCTCTGACATTCCTTACCCAGAATCCCCCTTACGATCGAGTAAGTCCTCCGCAAGCAAAGATACGGAACCGCGGATTATCATTCTTTCTGGAGTCCTCGTTTCCTGCATCACCAGAAGGCCCATCTGTTCATAAACGAATTTGTTAACTTTGTAGAGAATAGTACGGAGGATCGGCAATGAGGACGCGCTTGCCGCGGGTCGATTATGCGATATATTCACCACTAGGCACATCCAAGAGGGGCGGTTGCATCGTCAACAAGACCTCGTGGAAAGTGTCCAACCTTGGTCCTTTGCAAGTTCTCTACAGTACGATGTGACAGTAGTAGGTACGGGTAGTATATTTGGAAACTTGCCTTACTAGAACTGACAAGGAAGAGAATTTCGCGCTGACACCAGACGCGTTGAACGCGTTGATATCGATGACGAACTCGAAGGCTTTGTAATGCGCCCCGTCTTGCGAAAGCAGAAGACTGAGAACATCGACGTCGAGGATCTAGGCACGATAGCCGCGCAATCTCCGTGCAGTAAAGTTGTTACATACATTTCCAAATCCTCAGAGGCAGACGCTCAGTGTAGCATATAGAGCTTTCCCTACTCGTCCCTCACAGCCTCTCACATCGAACAGTGCGTCCAGATCGCAAGGCGGGAATGAAGCATCGTCAAGGCAGCTCCTAGTTGATGGGTTGGAGAGTGTGCTGGCATCCGGAGCTTACATAACTAGAGGAGGGTTGGCTTAGCATTGTGCGATGTACTGCTCTTCCCCATACATTCAGGTTTTTTAAAAACGAAAATCCCGAAAGCAACCTAGCTGTTGTAGTTGACAATTCCGCCTCACGATGCCCGGACAAACCTAATTAGCATAAAGCAATACCGCGTAAAGCCGCTCAGTGCGGAAGCCTAGTCAGCCTTTATGCAGAGGAACAATGGAACTATATGTATGCGCAATGACCTGCACGCAAAAATGAATAGAATACCCTATCCGAACCGCTGTTTGGCGAGCTGCTGGAACATATCCATCGTTGCCTTTTCTCTCTCTCTCATGGCATTCGCACGTTCCCGTGTCGCTGCCTCCTTGTCTTCCCGCGTAGCTCCACGTTTTTCCTCGTGCCGTCGACGTGCTGCATCTCGCCGCGCAATGCTGCCGATGACATTAGTCATGAGAAGATCAGGTGGAAGAACATGTGCAGCCGTACTGGTCCTTGAAACTGTCCCCGCCTCCAAGCAGGGTAGATTCGTCCGCCTCAAAACCCTCATCCCCCTTCTCTCTAAATGCCCTATCGTTATCTCGGCGTGCCCGTTTCTTTTCAAGCATTCCCTCCCGTCCGACTTCCTTTGGTCCAACTATGTCTTCGAGACGCTCCTTGGCCTCTGTACGTTCGCGCTTTCGTTTCAGATCTCGCTCGGCTACTTGGTACTCGGAGGCGGCTTCTCTTGCAAGTACTAGATCGGATGCTGAAGGAAGCGAGGGTCCGAGTAGTCTGCTACTGCTACGCCCTCCAACGCTTGATGCTCCGCGAGGCTCGCGGGTATGACCATGGGTAGCTGAGTCGACTTCTTCTCGGGCGGATTTCAAAGCCGCGTTATCTGCACCTGAACCTTTGGATGCGAATGACCATTTGTATCCTGTTTGTTTTGCTGTGGAAAGCAATCTAGGGTTGTTGTACAGAGATTCTGCCAGATACGGTGTTTTGAGTGGGAGTGCAGAGGCAAAGGCTCGTGTCGATTCTCGCACTTACGAGGGAGTTTTCCTCTGTTCCACGCCTATCGAGACTCAGTACAAAGATATTCCTTTACAAACTTGTTCCATACCTTGACGAATTTTCGGAAGTAGCTAGACGAAGCAATATTCAGGCGCCCGTACGGAAGACACATACCAACATTCTCACCTCCTTGCCCTGTCCCCTGAGAGTTCACCAAAGTACTGCCAATGTATCCAAGCTCAACGTCCCTGTTGTAATGCCACCAATGAGGTAGTACGACAGACCTTTCCCCTCTCATCCTTGAGCCATATAGTAAACTCGGTGTTCTTCAGAAAGTAGTCAGACTCTGATATTGCAGAGACGCCCTCCGGAAGGTCGTGGTCACTGTCTGGTGATCTTGAGCGGTCGAGTCGGTGTGAAGGCATGCCAGTTATGTAACCGTCTTGTGTTTGTTTTGGTGCATTACCCAAATCCGGTTACATTTCCCCTGTCCACGCAGATTTCCTCGTGAACTGTCCTTGAAAGATCATATGGAAGTTGATGAACAACTAACGGAAAATTCCCATCATCAAAAAGTCGCCAGCAACTCAGAAATTCATCGTATGACAGTGCACCAAGGTCACTCGAGCAATAATATGGTCACAAAGCGGCTTTAGGACTGGCCCCGTTAGAACGAGACTCATCTAGCCGAAAAGGAACGACTACAGATTGAGCCGAATATGATGTCGATCACCCACGCCGTGCCACGAGCTAAAGTTCAAGTCGCCCGCATGCACGCAACTCTCGATGATTTTCTCCATCATGTTCCAACTTTCCCAATCTTAGTTGGCCTTGGAATCGTCCTCTTCATGGGATGTCTCCTCAGTTATTCCCTGGATGAATCTCGCCAACTTTCCCATATTCCATTTTACTCTCACTGTAGCATCTTTCCGATGCTCTCCTCCCGTGTTTTGTTCTTCTTTGATTCCCGGAAGGTGCTATACGGTGGTTATTGGAAGGTGCGTCGTTTCCTAGTACAGACATTCAGAATCGCGGAACAGGCCATTTAGTACAAAGGGTCCGTCTTTCGGGTTCTAAGATGGTCTGGTTGGTTAATAGTCGTTACTGGCCACCAGTTGGGTAAGATAACTCACATCAATCATTGGTGGCATTCGTGAGCTTCATGGGAATGGACAGTGGAAGAAATCAAGCGCATACCAGACGATACTCTCTCAGTATGGGAAGCATCAAAATCCGTGAGTTCCGGTCCACTCCTCTATGTTCGGTCAGTCGTTCGGTCAATGCGATCATACGTTTGGGAAGGCGGTGTTGGCAAATCCCTACCAGTTGCCTCTTCTAAGATCCAAGGCAAGCAACACAAACTCAGCCTCCGCACACGACCCTTGACCTAGCACCGTAGTTTTCTCGCTACTTCGACGATTTGATACCTCAGATACTTGATGAAGCGGTTTCGGCATTCGAGGAGATAATTGGTCGCCTGTGCCAAGGTTCGTCATCATATTTCTTTCTGCAATGTCTTATTGTAAATCCTCACGGCAGGAACAAACGACTGGGTTGAATTTAACGTTCATGAGGAAATGCAAAGCGTCATCATCAGAACGTTCAACAGAGTCTTGGTCGGCCAGCCTTTGTGTGAGCATTTGTGTCCCACGCTTACTAACCGTGCACTAACAGCCGTCGAAAAAGGCCGCAATGAGAGTTACAACAAGCTCTGTGCAGCATTCTCTGTCAATATATATCTAACCAGCATATTCATCAACCTTTTCCCGCTTGCACTCCAAAAGTGGGTCGTATTTGCACGGGTTGTTCGAAACACGCTAAATCAATGTGCAGTGTAGTAGGAAGACTAACTTCACAGCTGCCCCGATTCCAACGGAAAGCCCATCTGTACCTCGGACCCCTTATTGAAGAACGCAAGGCTTTGAAGGATCATGGATTGAAATGGGACAAGTCTGTACGGGCCCTGTTTCCTTTAGTTTGCGATCCATTTTGCTCACATTTGAAGCATGACCTGTTATCGTGGTTAATGGAAGAAGCTTTCCGGGCGGGGTATGATATGATGGATGTCGTGACTCGTGTTCTCACCGTTAGTTCGTCAATCACGCATACTTCATCATATGTAAGTCATAACACTATTGTGGGAGGGATATCTTAAGATACTGACATGTTTTAGACATTCATACAAGCATTAGTTGATCTGGCTACGCATCCTTCCCATATCGAACCCCTGAGAAGAGAAGCTGCAGAAGCTGTCGGTACGCATGGTTGGACGCAGGACACGATTGACAGTCTGAAATTACTCGATAGCTTCTTCAAGGAATCAATGCGTATGCACGCGATAGGATCAAGTAAGTCACCTCACTTTCAGGTTCCCTATTGACTCATTCGCCCATAATACTGCTACTAGTGGAGTTTCCCTTGAAAGCTGACAAGTCATTTACACTGTCAGACGGGACATACATACCGGAAGGCTCTATTATCACCACCTCGTTCGCCGTTCACTTCGAGGAAGAGTATTATGAGAATCCATATACTTTCGACGGGTTTCGGTTTGCAAAGAATTCGGATGCGCGCGTGTACAATGAAATGACGAAGTCTAGCACTGCTTTTATGCCATTCGGACATGGACGACATGCATGGTGAGTTATTCGTACATACTTTCGAACGTCCGTAGTGTTGATTGGTCGTTTCAGTGTATGCACTTTATACTACTGGTCCACCAATCTTCACTGACGATGGACATTATGTAACTTCAACAGCCCGGGCGCTTTATTGTCGCATACGTTCCCAAAGCGCTCATGGTTCAAATCTTGTTGTCCTATGATATTAAGCTTGGTGGAGATGGCAGACGGAAACCTGATCTCTGGTTCACGTATCACTGCATGCCTAATAGCAAGACGACGTGAGCCGCTTTACTCCTTCACTTCACGTCTCACTAACCCAATGCTTGTGCAGTGTCATGTTGCGACGACGCCCTACCAACCAGGATTGAGCTTATGGATTCATCTGTATCACTTCATTGTGTTATTTTTGAGATCGGTGCGTGTACTTGTACTGAGTGTATAAACCCAACGATATTGTTCGTGTGAAACATCAAAAGCAAATCTCACATTCATGTTACTAAGTACAACTGCTTACATTTGCCTAGGTTTGGGAACGGCGACATACCATACATCTCTGCGGTTAATGGAGGATGCTGGCCAACCACGAGACCAGAAACTGACTGAGCCCGAAGCCTGGTGACTAGTTCATCAAATGGCTATTCTCCCTTCCTCGGTTGGCCCGACTCCAGTGGGTGCAAAAGAAGCCTGCCAACAGGAGGAACGCTAGTAACGTTCATGGGATCAACGATGACATACTTCCCACCCTCGATCTCTGGCATCGAGAGCGCGAGTACCATCAATATTATTATCTTAATTTCTGTTTTCCAGAAAAAAGAGAAAATTAGACATCGGGCGTAATGCGGCTTGATAGGAATTCCCCAAGAGGGCCATACCACAAACAGCAAGAACTCGCCCAGGGCAAGCCCATCTACCGAACCCGAATGGCAAGTATCCTGGACCCGGAGTCGACGCAGCAGGACCTTCGTCCCATCGATGGGGATTAAACTCGGACGCATCGTCTCCATGTATGGCGCGGCTTTCATGCGACAGCGTAGTAAGGGGGCAAACGAGGCTACCTGTGGTAGTACGTGCATGAACAGCTTGGTTGGTTGCATACCCTGTGGAGCTTACCTTTGGGAATAGTGTAAGCAGCCAGAGGGACGTCACGGGTGGTCCCTCGTATCAAGCTCAGTGTATCACCTTTGAGCCGGAGAACTTCACGGATGAACGAGTCAAGGAACGTTGTTCGACGCAGGATCTCGTAGGACAAGCTCGGGACATCATCGCCATTGCAGTCCGTGAGGGTGAATAGTTCCTCGCGGATAGTGGGTACGTGTTCTTTGTGCGCAGATAGTTCGTACATGATCCAAGTTGTGACAGTTGCTGTCTGATGCACGGAAATGAAAATGAAGCTGTACATTTGTTGTTAGTGAGTTGACCGCACAGTCAGTCTTGTTCCAAGCGGACACCGAATTACCGACATACACGAGTATCATGACCGATATCACGATTGCAGAAATAAATGGAACTTGACCTCCAGGACCTGCGTATAACCTCGCCATGTAGTGTACCAGAGGTTCCTTGCTGGGATATCAGGCCAATTACAGAAGGTCACTAGTCCGCTTACAGGTAAATCTTTCTTTTCCTCGGGGTGCTCTCTCTGGGAATCTTTCAGTGGTCGATATTTGCGAGATCTAACTTCGCTCCAGACGATTGGGACAATAGCACGGAAATACTTCCAGATGATGACCTTGAAAACCAGTTCTGTCCTTGTCACTTCAAAATTTCCTTCGCTATTCCAGAGGGGACTCCATGTCATACCATGTATATACCTTCCAGACCGTTGGGAAGGTGCGTGCGAAAGGTGACATATTCTGGTAAATTCCACTCATCACAGCGAATGCGTGGGCTCCTTCCACTGCAACTTGTGCAGTGAGATCGTTGACATGGCTCTGTGATATTGTAAGTCGGTAATAATATGTCCTAAAATCAACTGACCTGTCCCAATGCAATCGCCAGCATTGCCTCCGACATGCACCGATGCAATTCGGGGAATGGGTCTATACCTTTCTTTGATGTCAATGCCTTGCTAACCCATTTTTTCACATGCCGTTCAAATATAGGTAGCGCTATGATCGAGCGTCAGAGGCGAAATGTTAACTATGCAGAATTTACAATTTGAGGTGAGGAAGCGTACTTTGGTTGATGACCTTGTCCACATTTGAGCTAACGCCGCCAGCGACAACGATCTGCATATCCTTGAAGAATCTTCCTTTAGTCAGGGGCAATATGAATGGCATATTCAAGATCTGTGGAAGAACGTCTCAGAACTACGAACATCTGAGGTAATTTATTGAGATACATACGGCCGCAACCCCAACTTCAAAGCTGAAATCTTTATCATTGGACAACACGTGCATCGTGTGATCCTTATTGACAATGTACTCGAGCTGAGGGCGAGGAGAATTGGAACACAGGTAAGAAAAACAGTACAGTAAACTGACCCTTCCTTTCCGCATTACCCCTATGACGGGCCCATGTGCTTTGAGAGCAGATTCATAGGCTTCTCGCGGACGGGTAAACATCTCATGCGACTGCCTGCTTATCGATTTTATTTAGCAACAGAGAAGATTGCGACTAACCGGAATGCCAACCACAGGTGGATGTTTGGGTCTTGTCCGTGGGTCATGGATGGTAGATGGAGATTGGAAGGTACCTACCTTCCGCAAGATTGGGGCATACCAAAGACACGAGACAAAAACGGATATACACAAAATGGCAATATGGTCATTTCCCATTGGGGGGAAGAGAGAGAAAAAAGAACGCAAAGACGACAATATGGCTGGCATCCAAGGTGTTGAATAGTGCGCCGCTGACTTTCTGGGGGCTTGGGAATTACGGTCTAATGTTACTTCCAAAGGTGCCAACATATATAACGAAAGCAAAAATCGGCAGAAATTATAGGATCCAGGGATGTTCCTACCATCAAAGATACCCATGGATGTGCGCGACGTGGCTTCTAAGATAATGGCTGGGTACCGTTCAAGTCCGTCATGGGTTTCACTGTTCACTTCGACTCGACAGGAGCATCGATATTCCATATTGGCGGGAAAACTTGCACCCAAGCACTGTTCTGTCCGCACCTTTATTCGACCAGAAATTTGAATTAAGTAAAGCGAGACTTCATAAATACGCCTGGCATTGCTCACTGGCGTGGGTGAGATTCCTGGCATTATGGTTCCCGGCGGGAATACTGGAGATCTGGTTTGCGTACAGTGCCACCAGACTAGGGGAGCTCAAGCGGACACCCCCCGAGTGGAAGTCTTCTTCTGTAATGCATATACCAACGAACTTGGAAAATATACTGCCGCTGAGTGCCATGTGTAAATTGCAGCCAATAATACTGCCGCCTCGCACTGTTGGTTCTCACGTTAACCGAACACTCAACACCGTGGATGTTTCATATATCCTACACCATCCAACATGCCGGGCTCACGAAGCCAATTATCGCACAAAGCTCCCCAGCGCACTCCGTAAAAACCGGTCTCCCAGAGACAGGGAAAAATAATTAGAACGCCCGCTGGCTCCATAGAGGCTATATCAGTACGAAGACCACGCAGTACTAGTCAGCATGAATCAGATGAGAGGTGAAGTAAATACCATCGTAGACTAAGACTTGCCATACGTATTGCGTGCGGTCAGTCAGTGAGGACTTGAAGTTGACATCATGCATGGAATGACCACATCCGACCTTCTAAGATGCAGTTAACGGAAGTCGCAGACTATTAGGACTCAGATAAGGCACAACCTATAACCGTTCAATATTATGCATAGCGTAGCACGCGTATGGTGACAATATTTACGCGCGCCCTGCCAGGCCCTGCCTCTGCTGTTCTCGGGTAAATCGCCGTTCAAGAGTGCTTCGGAGGTCGGTATAGTGAATTCCCAGGTGGAGAAGATTCTGATTCTGCTCCTCTGACATGACAACACCAGGTACATACTGGCAACGACGCGATTTCCAGGTCTGTCGCGGCCACGCCCACATCCGACCCTTGTCTGGTAATCTTCTAATAGATACGGTCACCGTGGTCAAGACTTTCTTTTCGACGTCCGATCTCATGTGGCTACAGCGGAGTCCCGAGATAGGATAGCCTTCTGCTCAAACAATCCACCTTGTGGCTAAACTAATGTACATTCAAGATCCATCAATTCGCAGACAGACAGCCGTGACTCGCTAGAAATCTGGGGATGCAGCGTACCGCACGCATCGGGAGGTTCTTGACTGCATAGGTCAGCGGTAAGTGCACTAATTGGATCCTAAAAGGGCGTCTTTTGACAGGGAGTAGCTATTTGTGAGCATTGAGTCATACAGGGCCATAGTATAGACACCTATGTTTTTAAAGTGGGTGCCATTCTTTGTCTTCAACGCAAGCAAGCATGGCACTCAGGCTTTCCAGTGAAGGATAGGATTCGTTGATCAGATCAAGCAAGCTGAATGATGCCCTGAGGCATTTCAAGAATGATGTTTTGATGCAGGTGCAGTGGCGTCACTTTATCGGGGCATCGATAGAGTTTTCGTTTTGATTTGGACTATCATATATCATCGCCCAAGATCACCTGGTGCCTGATGAAAGTCAGAAACATATGTATCACGATCAAACTGAGAAGGCTTATCCGCTTAATTTACGCTGCTGTGCCCAACCCTCCCTGGGGGCCCCTTGTCACTCCTTCACGTGTTGCATGTAAGGACCATCGCTGAGCTGCGTATGATATCTATCCAAGAAGGTTTGATAACAGCTGGTAGCTTGATACACAGCCAAGAACGCCCCTGATATGTTGAATGGCCTCGTAACAGTAGTGCAAGTATTTCAAGGCAGCTTAAGTTCGAGATACATAATACATAGTACAGAAACAGTGACACACCATCTCACAAGCTCTCGATCTTAGTCTTTAACACCATATCTGCACACTTCTCCGCAACGGCCACCACCGGTGCCTGAAGATGTGCCGCCGGAATCTCAGGGAACACCGATGCATCCGCGACACGCACATTCCTCGTCCCCTTCACTATCAAATCATTCCCAACGACCCTCCCTATCCCACAACTCGATGCGTAGTGATACGTCGTGCATGCTTGATCCTTGATATGAGCGTCCAGCGCCTCATCGTCGTCCGCCGTTGGAGCATCTGCGGGCTGGAGGCCGTCGCCCTTTTCATTAAACTTTTCCACGAGTCTCATCGTGAGACGAAGCCCATGGCGTATTCGCTCGCGATCACGGGGGGAAGAGAGATAGTTCAAGTCGATCTTGGGTGTTGCGCGCGGATCGGCACTCGCGAGTCGGACAGTACCCCGACTCTCAGGGGTGAGGAGCGCAGTGAGGTATGAGAATCCTCCCCGGGTCTTGTCTTGTGCTGCCGCGTCACGGGCATATGCTAGTGGCATAATCTCGATGTCGGGAATCGTGTTCATATTGGGAAGTTTTTCGTTGGATGGAATGCCGCGCGAGTCGAGAAGTGCTGTACATGCGAATATTGCCATTTGGACTACCGGGGCAAGGAGCGCTCCAGTACCAAAAAGAAGGTATTGGAAAAATTGAACAATGAAATAGAGAGGTTGGTGGCGGATGCGCAGAAGGGACTCGTGGAGGGGAGCGAAATATTGTAAGAACACGCCAAAGTGATCTTGCTATCGACGGCTATTAGACACGTAACATGGATGAATGCAATAATGGAACACGTACCAGTCCTTCACCGACGGGAAGGTCCTTGAGTACCGGAATACCAACTTCTTTCAGATGCTCAGCAGGCCCAATTCCACTATGAACTTGTGAGATTGGTTGTTAATGACAATGCCAAGATTACGAACCTCAATAACAAGGTTTGTGGAGATCCGAATGCCCCACCACATAGTACAACCTCTCCTCGCACTCGGACTTGCTTAGTGATCTGGTCCCCGACCTTCGCATTAGTAGGTCCTACGATGACGGACCGTGCAATCAAATCGTTCCCTTCCTTTTCTAACACTAAACGTTCTGCAACCGTGTTTGGACAGACATGGAGGTTCGCATGACGGGTCGCAAGCACGTCAGGAGAAAGAAACGCCCGTGCAGTAGAGAGTCGATGTCCGCTTGCATCACGTGTAACAGGCATGCGCGACCAGCCTATGGGACTGTTGTCGGGGTCGTTCATATCCGGAATTTGAGAAAGGCCCAGGGCTTCACTCGCATCAGCGGAGCTGAACGAATAGTCAACACGAGAGTTAAAACCAAATCTAGGAGATTTACAGCTGGTGGTTGGAATAGAAGAAGCCAGCATTATGACGGTTGCTCCATTCCCCTGTGGCAAGGCTGAGTTACATAAAGGAAAGTGCAAAAACGAATAGAACAACCTTCCGTCCCATGTGCTCTTGGATTTACCTCGTACTGAGCGTTTTCCGACTTAACGAAATAAGGCAACAGTGCTTTCGAACCCCACCCTTCCGCACCATTGCGCTCCCATCCATCATACTGACTGGCGGGACCACGAGTATAGAACATATGGTTGATAAGCGTTGCCCCTCCCAGTCCATTTCCTTGGAATACTTCCACAGGGCGGCCAGTGACCAAGTCCGTGACGCTTTGTATTTTGGTTGCGAGCGGAGAGCCGTCAAGACTTGCGGAAAGTAATGGCACACGAGATATCCACGAGTCCACTGCTGGCCCGCGTTCGATGAGAAGAACGGTGTGTTCGGGATTAGCACTCAGGCGATTGGCCAAGACACAACCAGCCGTGCCTCCACCTATCAAGGTGAAACATTCAGCGTCGAGCTTTGTGGCAGTACTGCATGACAGGTCCTACCTACGATAACATAGTCGTATTCGTCGCGGAGGTCGTTGAGACTTTTGAAGGGATTGGGGCTAAATGGCCACATGAAGGCGGCGACGGGAGTTCAAGAAGTGGGAACTTCGAAGTGGACACAAGGACGGACATATAAATGAACATGTTGACCCATCGTGATCTTTGTTGAAATGCCGACAATGGCGGTGCGCTTTTGTTTTTTACCAAAAACGCTCGCTCAATATGCTTCCGTGGGATCAGATCGTTGCACAGGTCGTGCATCTCGAGCTCGTCAAGACAGAATCGCACTGTGTTGCATCTCCAGGCTTGGGCTCAGCGGGGACTTGCACTCACCGCTCACTTGACATATGTGTGTTATTGCCATACACGGTACCCGATCAGTTGATCTCTCGAGGCTCTGCTTACCCACAGCCCTAACAAAATATATGTAGTCCCTCGGGAAGCGGACCAGTCATTCCCGGACTATGTAACAGGTAAGTAAGATGATCAAGTGGTCCCGGGTCCCACTGCATTGCATGGCCGCCCATAGGACGTCTGGGATAGTCTTTTAAACACGTCCCTTTTACCAGGGCTGTGTGCTTCGACATGACATGCGACCATCCAGCTCTGATATATAGAACCTCGGATCCACATTCTCCCCGCAAGCACATCCCACTGTCTTCCCACTGAAAATGTCACAGGCGGCCAGTCCAGAGGTCATTATCACTGCCTTTATCGATGCCATACACCCAAATTTTAACTATGTCGTCGGTATCACTGCCTTCTCAGGCTGTCTGGTGACCCTCCTGGTGGTCCTCTTCGCCTTCTCCACAAAGGAGTCTCGGGGGCGCCTGGTATTCCACTTGAATGTGTTCGCAATCTGTCTCGCTCTGATATTGGGCATATTCAATGGAATCACGAGTGGGAGGGCAATTCTCGACCCCTTCCATCTAGTTCCCAAGAACGTCTATGTCGCCACGATCGTCTTCGCTGTCTTCCCTCCTTTGTTCTATGATTCGATATTGCTGTTTCGGCTGTTTGCGCTGTATCCTCCAGCAACCACACCTAAAATCACCCTATTAAAGATATTTGCATTCCCCTTCTGCATCAAGTGTGCTCGGCTAGTTGTTATCGTGCGTTTCCTTCATAATATTTCCCCCCCTTTTTTCTAAGCACTACTATTTAGACCCTTGTTCTCAACGACTTCGT
Source organism: Scleroderma bovista (assembly GCA_037178675.1). Classification (NCBI taxonomy): domain Eukaryota; kingdom Fungi; phylum Basidiomycota; class Agaricomycetes; order Boletales; family Sclerodermataceae; genus Scleroderma; species Scleroderma bovista. Next base: position 531 of record JAYMGJ010000115.1, on the reverse strand, counting down.
CAAGTTTGCAACGAGCACGGCAGCTCTTGTCCAACATACGACTTCCACTTGGTTCCGCAATCCTTATATGACCGCAGAATGGACAATGCAGATGATTGACAACCTGTAAGTTTCATTACCCAGGCTCACGCTCAACAGCAGTGGCTTATCTGCACTTATCGGACAGGTACTCTGTCAGCTTCTTCCTATACAAGCTTCACACCCGTACTTCGACAATAAAACGAGGTAAGCACGTTCCCTTCGCTTCTGAGGCGGGCTGATTGACCGAAATACTACCCGACGCTACAGCCAGTGGCGTAACAGAGCGTATCCGGCAAATATTCTACATATCCGTCGCCAACTTCGTTTTCCCTCTCTTCTTTAATATCGCCCAGATCGTCAGTATCACGACAGATCAGTCTCCATACACGGGCACGATGCTCCTTATGACTAATGACTACGTCACCGTCATTGGCGTCTTGTGTGCCACGATCTGGTTCTCTGGAACAGACTGGGTGCGCACACGCAACGAGTCGTCGGCTGATCTGCTGC
>JAYMGJ010000114.1:0-50778 GCA_037178675.1 Scleroderma bovista | reverse complement strand
AGGAAGCAGACGAAGAAAATGATTGTCGAGGCCGCGAGTACGGAGGAGATCGAGGCGGCAATGGGAGGATTCTCGGTGGCTGGGCCATCGAGTCGACCAGACCCAGTCGCGCTGGTCCTAGACCGCCGACTCGGGGAAATCGTTGCGGCGATTGACCGCAACACCAGAGAGCTGGCGAAGCTCGGTCGAAAGGTGGAAGGGGTTGCATGGGAGACGAAGAGGGTGGCCGACGCTAAGGACCCAAAGGGCAAGGGCAAGGCGATGCTTGAGGAGAGCGAGGAGCAGCAAGAGTCGGACGAGACGGATGGGGAAGGCGAAGAGTCGGGGGACGAAGATGGAGAAGGCGAGTCCGAGTAGTCGGACTGTACATGTAATTGTATTTAGTTTTCCTTTTTCTTTTACTTTGTTTTGTACACTTTAAATAGACTTTGTTCGGTGACTTGAACGACTTAGCGTGAGAGGCTTTCTAAGGGGCCTGGCTTAGTCGGGTAGGCTTTGTGGTAGTCGGCCACAAGTTCTGATGCGTGTCCGAGCTCGGTCGCGATCAACCAAGATGTTTCTTCATCGGTACCTTCGTAACCAGCCCATCTAACTAGGTAGAGGAGTGGGCATTGGCGTCGACGTCGGTCGAACTTTGAGTCGAGGATCTCAGTGATCTCGAACTCGGGTTCGCCGTCGACTTCAATGGGAGGTGGTGGAGGTTGTGACCGATTCGGTATTGTATTCGGTGTCGCTGGTTCGAGCTGTGAGACGTGGAAGACGGGATGGACAGTACGCATAGAGTCGGGGAGACAGATTGTGAATGATAAAGTGCCGACTTGGGCGATGATTGGATAGGGGCCGAGATTCTTCTTGGAGAGTTTCTTTGATGGTCGGGTAGACCTAAAGTACTTGGCTTTGACGAATACTTGATCACCGACTTTGAAATCAGGTGCAGGTGATCTTCTGGTGTCAGCAGGGCCTTGGTACCTTTTCTGGGCAGCAGCCATCTCTTCACGTAGGTACTCATGCAGTGACTCTAAGTCAACTGTGTATTCCCGTGCCCAAGCCGACGAGAGGTCGCGCTCGGGGTGCACAGCAAGGTTCGGGTGGTATCCTTTGTTCGCGAAGAACGGTGATACACCAGTCGTAGTGCTAGGGGCATTGTTGTAGGCGAACTCGGCGAGAGGTAAGAGGTCTGACCAATTGTCCTGCTGGTAGTTGCAGTACATCCTGAGGTATTGCTCGAGTGTTTGGTTAGCTCGCTCGGTCTGTCCGTCACCTTCTGGGTGATAGCCCGAAGTGAAATGTAATTTCATATCTAGGGCCTTACCAAGTGATCGGAAGAAATGCGAGACGAATTCTGAGCCTCGGTCAGACGTTACATGCGCGGGGACGCCGTGCTTAGTGAAGACGTGTAGTAGGAAGAGCTGTGCGAGCTCGGGAGACGTTATTGTGTCGTGAGTCGGGATGAATATGACTACCAGAATGGCTGTGAAGCCGGATGAGGATGGGAGTTGCTCGATGAAATCCATCGAGATGGAGTTCCATGGTCGGTCGGGGACCGGTAATTGCTTGAGCATCCCATAGGGTCGGTGACGTGGCATCTTGGCTCGGGCGCAGGCCGTGCAGGACTTAACGTAGTCCTTTACGTAGGTACAAATGCCTGGCCATGTGTATTCGCGACAAATGAGCTCTAGGGTGCGGTTCTGACCGAAGTGTCCCGATAGGGGATGGTCATGCTTGTATCTGAGGACACAAAGACGTAAGTCATCGGCCTCGGGGACGTACATGCGGCCATCGAGACGTAGGTAACCAGTCTCATTGGTCAACCATCGGGGATTCGAGGTGTCCGAGAGGTGGGCTTTAGCGATGGGATCGGTCGGGAGGTTGGCTAGGATATCGGCGTGGAGACGCTCGACGTCCATGAGTGCACTAGCTCTGAGTACTGGAGCGTGTAGGGATGTCGTGCGAAGGGAATTGGTGAGCTGTTCAGCCGTGAACACCGGTTGGAGGTTCTGTGGATTGACTCGGGCGAAGCCCCTATCCCCCTCTTTGGGGTAGACGTCCCAGCGTCTAGTCAAGGCGTCGGGCTTTGCACCAAGTTTACCAGGTCAGAAACGAATGATCAGGTTGAAAGAGGAGAGGTATTCCGACCATCGGGCTTGCCGACGGGTGAGAACCTTAGAGGTGGAGAAATACTCCAAGTTTTTGTGGTCGGTCACGACGTCAATCGGGAAGGCAGGGCCCTCCAGATAATGACGCCAGGCCTTGAATGCTTCGAAAATAGCGAGAAGTTCCTTGTTGTGTGTATCGTAGTTCAGCTCGGGCGCGGTTAGAGTGCGAGAGTAGAACGCAATCGGTCGTATCTCGTCATCCGAACCTGTGATGGATAGGATACCGGCGATCGCGTAGTCCAAAGCGTCGGTCTCGACTGTCAGTTGGGCGCCTGGCTGGAAATGGGTAAGGATGGGAGCTGTGGTGAAGGCCTTCTTGAGTTGGTTGAATGACCGTCGGCAGACGTCGGAGAAATCCCAGGGGGCATCTTTCCGTGTCAACCGAGTTAAGGGAACCACTATATCGGAGTAATTGAAGATAAATCGACGGTAAAAGTTCGCGAAGCCCAGGAAGGACTGAATGTCCTTCACCTTGCGAGGTTCGGGCCAATCACAGATTGTCTTGACTTTGTCTTGTGACATTGTCAAACCGTCGGGGGAAAGGAAGTACCCGAGGTACTCCACCGAGTCCGAATGGAACTCACACTTTTCGGGTTTGGCGTAAAGCTTGTGCTGGCGAAGTCGCCGAAGCACTTCCCGAACGTGTTCAGTATGGTCCTCCATGTTGTCCGAGTAGACTAAGATGTCGTCGAGGTAGACTACGACGCAGACATCAAGCATGTCTGCGAAGACCAAGTTGACGAACCGCTGAAAGGCTGCAGGGGCGTTGGTGAGACCGAAGGGCATCACCTGCCACTCATACAAGCCATAGCGAGTCCTGAAGGCAGTTTTCCACTCATCACCTTCGGCAATGCGAACCAGGTGGTAAGCATGTCGAAGATCAATTTTCGTGTAGACCTTTGCTTGACTCGGAGAGTCGAGTAGGTCGGAGATGAGGGGTAGGGGATACCGATCCTTCTTTGATATTTTGTTGAGTCCTCGGTAGTCGACGCAAAGTCGGAGAGAGCCATCCTTCTTCTTTACGAAGAGGACAGGGGCTGCATGGGAGGATGAGGTCGGACGGATGAAACCAAAGCGAAGGTTTTCGTTGATGAATGCCTGAAGGGTTTCGAGCTCGACGGGGGAGAGAGAGTAGAGTCTTCCGGGTGGTAATGGTGCTCCTTCTTCCAGTTCTATCTTGAGGTTGTGTTCCCGATGAGGCACGAGTACCGATGCTTTCTGTTACGGTCCGACTTTTTGTCTTATCTAATCTGCGATTAGATAGCGTTTATCTTATCTTACTGTACAGCCTCTATCTTATCTACCTAGTCTAGACCTGTACCTCGTGCTGTACACGCTGCCACCCTTGACATCATTATGCATAGCCTTAGCTCCACAGTGATGTCGTTACGTAGCCTTCTACCTGCATGTAACCTCATGGATAGCCTTGCGTAGCCCTCGTGTATAGTAGTATATATACCTTGCAATCCAGCGCCCAGAGGCTCCCCATTCGAGCTCATCTTGGGTCTTTGCTCTAGATACTCGCGTCCTATCCTCTCAGAGTCTTAGCGTGTGGTCGGGTCCTTGGTGTTTTGCCTAGGGTCGCCTCACCTGAGCTCGAATCTAAACCATCCACTTGTTCTTCCACGTGCTGTTCCCCAGCCTAGTAAAGGGAAACTATACCCAGACTCCAGGGTTAAGGAGCTTCATCTTCGAACCTTCCGTTTCGTTCACGGCCAGCCTTTAGTGCCATTCCCGTAGTGCTTCGGCATTGGGAGTTCGTAGCACCGTATCCTTTACGTACTGTACACCAGCCCAGGGTCGTGCCTGGTGTCTGAAGGTCGGCACCCGTTCAAGAGAGGTTCGCAGCCTCAAGGCGGTTGAGACATACGTACTCAGTAGTTCCTGCGTCCATGCAGAGGTAGAACCGTGATCTGCAGCCACTAGCCACTTGTTCTCTGCATAGCTGTGCCACTGCCCTGACCCGGCGAGCGCGACAGGCGAACAGAGTCTTGTGCTTAGTTTAGTGGAACACCTGTGGGGATCTAGTCCCAAGTAACCTTACTCCTACGTCACCCCTTACGTTAGTCACCATACCTTACCAATTCCCCCGCCACCTCGTCGAAGCGCAACAGGAGCGCTTGGCGATCATTTACGGTCCTCGCCCTGACACCCTTATCAAAGTACAAGAAAGGGAGTCAGCAATGGAAGAAGAATTTCAGTTTACCAATGCCATTGCCGCCTACAGTCGCCTTGTCAGCGACTTCGAAATACAAGTCCTCCTCGGCTTCCACCGTTCCCTTCCTGTCCCGCCCTTGCCAGACCTCCCGCTCGCTCGCCGCCGCACATTCCGGTCTTCCCGCCTCCGACCGGTTAAACAAAGACCTACCCCCTATTCCCGCCTCCACCCCTACTAGGTCCTCATGGCAGACCTTAACCAGCTCCTCGGACAGCTCATCCAGGGGCAAATTGACCTCCAAGCACATGTCGCGGCCCTTGTGGCTGCACAGCCTCACCCTGCACCGCCACCGCACAAAAAGGTGGTCGCGGATCCCGGGAGTTACGATGGCTCCCCTCAGAAGTTCCACGAGTGGTGGTCCAAGATCAAGATTTGGTTACAGATCTCGATGGAGGGGGCAAACAATGCCCAGGTCACTGCTGCAGTTCTCTCCCGGCTCACTGGCCCGAAGGCTGGTCAGTGGGCTCAGGTACGTTTGGACGGCTGCATGGCGGCAGCCCAGGCCCTCGCCAACGCCCCGCCCGTCCCAGCCGGACAGCTCCCACCCCCACCAGCCTGGCCTGCTTTGGATGATTTCGCCGAGGAGATAGAGAAGTTCTTTCTCCCCGGAAACAACGCTGAGTGGGCACGTGCCCAACTCCTCCGCCTTAGGCAGGGCCCGAGGCAGAGAGTTGATGATTTCTTGGCACAGTTCGAGGCGCTCAAGAACCAAGGGGGCTGTGGAGATGAGTACGCTCGTGACTTGCTCGAACGCGCGCTCCAGAGGAAACTCTTGGAGCAGATTTATATACAGGGAATGCGTCGGGACACGTATGACCGACTCGCAGCTTCTGCTCGTGCAATGGGGAGAGCCCAAGAACTCTTCCTTATCAACCTCCAAGGGCAAGGCTCTGCCCGATATTACCAGGGCCAATCTTATTCGTCTTCAGCCGCATCTGGGAGTGGTGTCCCGATGGATATAGGTGCCGCTGAAACAAACCAGCAAAGGGGTAAAGGGCCCCAGTGCTACAATTGCCAATTATTTGGCCACATCGCACGTGAGTGCACAAAGCCGCACCGCCCTCGTCGTGGGCAACCACAAGCACAGGCAACGCAAGCCCAGCCGGAGGATGACCGGCTAAATGCGGTCAGAGGAATGACGTTCGCAGAAATGCGGGCGTTCTTCAAAGATTTAAAAGATTAGAGAGTGAGGACAAAACGGGCATCCTCGCTCTCGAGTCTCCATTGGACTTAGCTGTACGAATTCTGAACTATAGACTTTCTCGCGCTACTATTCCTGCAGTGCAGGAAATATTTAAATATCGCGTTGCTTTGTTACATACAAAAATAGCGAAAACTTACAAAAAAGTGTCTTCTGTAGTTTCTCCTGTTTCAGTTTCCCCTTCTTGCTTTTCTGTTTTGTCAGTCGATACTATGGACTGTGACTCGGACTGTGTTGTACCTTCTAAGGGGGTCCCTGCAAAGGGCTCGGCGCCGGAAGTAAAATCGAGTGTGCTTAATTCCCAATTGAATAAAAATATTTCTTCTCCTTCTTTGGCATCTAAGGAACCGGAAAGTCCCGCCGGCAACTTGGAAGTTCTCATGGACTTACGAAGGTCCTTCACAATGGAACGTGAAGTGACGGTACCGGTCTGCATCCGTGGACCACTTAATACTATAAAGGTAGACGCTCTGCTAGACAGTGGCGCCACTGGTTGTTTTGTTGACAAGAGCTGGGCTCTTGATCGATGACTTCAGTTATCTAAGCTGGTGAAACCCGTCCCTGTGCTTAATGTAGATGGCACTAGGAATCAGGAGGGTGACATCATGCATTATGTATTGTTAACAATCGGTATTGGGAAACATGCTGAAAAGCTGTGGTGTGCTGTCACATGCCTTGGAAAAGTGCCGCTTATCCTTGGCCACACCTGGCTTCAGAAGCACAATCCCGATATAGATTGGGTAACCGGCAAAGTTAATTTAACTAGGTGTCCTCCAGAGTGCAAGTCACTTTTGGAAACACGCTTTGCTAAGTTATTACGAGAGAATGAGTCTCAGGAAACTTGGGTGCAAGCTTTGAAAGCTCATGAATCAAAGGTCACTATCGATGAGTCAACCCTAGAGGAAGCTCAGAAGCAGGTACCTAAAGAGTACTGGGAGTTCTTAGACGTATTTAGTAAAAAGTCATCGGAGCGCATGCCGCTAAGAAAACCTTGGGATCATGGAATTGATCTAAAAGAAGACTTCCCGCCCAAAAAGGGAAGACTTATCCCGCTCTCTGTTGATGAACAAAAAGAAGTTGAATCGTTCCTTGATGATCAACTCGCTAAAGGATACATTCGGCCTTCTATTAGTCAACAGACGTCGCCGGTCTCCTTTATCCCAAAAAAGGACGGCAAGAAGCACATGGTACAGGATTACTGCTATGTAAACGACTGGACGATTAAAAATAACTATCCGCTGCCGCTTATCTCTCAGCTTGTTGACAAGCTTAAGGGTTGTAAACTCTTCACGAAGATGGATCTTCGTTGGGGTTATAACAATGTGAGGATTCGCGAAGGCGATGAGTGGAAAGCTGCGTTTGTAATGCACAAAGGGGCTTTTGAGCCGTTAGTTATGTATTTCGGTCTCTGTAATTCACCCGCGACATTCCAGAAGATGATGAATGAGATCTTCCACGATATGTCGGATGTCTGCGTGGTGTATATCGACGACCTTATGATATTTACGGATACGGACGATCAGGAGAAGCATGATAGGATCGTGCTGGAAGTTTTGAAACGTTTACGTGATAACGATTTGTTTGTCAAACCCGAGAAGTGTCGCTTCAGAGTCACCGAAGTCGATTTCCTCGGAATGATCGTGTCACGTGAGGGTATCAAGATGGACCCTGAGAAAGTTAATGCTATTTTGAAGTGGCCTGAGCCAACGAACGTAAAGCAGGTTCATGCGTTCCTAGGTCTCGGAAATTTCTATAGACGCTTCATTAAAGATTATGCAATCATGGCTAGGCCCATGACGGACCTTACGTGTAAAGATACAGTATTTAACTTTGGAGAAAAGGAACGTGCTGCGTTTGAGGCTTTGAAAGCCGCCTTTACTCGTGCTCCGGTACTTCAGTACCCCGACCAGGACCGCGAATTCCGCCTCGAAACCGATGCGTCTGAGTTCGCCATCGGGGGAGTGATATCCGTGAAGTGTGAAGACGGCGAATTCAGACCCGTCGCGTACATGTCACACTCCATGACACCTCCAGAACGAAATTATCCTATTCATGATAAAGAAATGCTGGCCATTATAAAAGCAACCGAGGCCTGGCGTCATTATCTCGAGGCCACTCCTTATGCCTTTGAGATCTACACGGACCACCATAATTTAACATACTTTACCAAGTCGCAGAACTTGTCTAAGCGCCAAGCGCGCTGGCAGATGTGGATGACGCGGTTTAACTATTCGCTTATCTATAAGAAAGGAACCCAGATGCACGTTGCAGATCCGCTTAGCAGGCGATCAGACCATTACGTGTCTAGTTCCGATGACAACAAGGACCAGGTCCTGTTAAACCCGGTATCTGTTAAACTGATCGACGTCACTGATCAGTCTTACGAAGAGCGTCAGTCGCTCATTACAAACTTTCACGATACTCCTGTTGCTGGTCATAAAGGAGTAAAAGCTACGTATAACGTGCTCAGGAAGCACTATTCTTGGAAAGGGATGAAAGAGCAGATTCAGACCTACATGAAGCACTGTCAAAAGTGCCAACAGTCCAAGGTGTTGAATCAAAAGACTTCTGGAAGTCTTGTTCCTCTCCCTACCCCTAGTGGCCCATGGCTTGACGTCACTATGGACTTTACTGAGATGCCAGAATCACTCGGTTTTAGAGACCACGTCTGGTGTCAGCATGGACTCCCGTCTTCCGTTGTGTCAGACCGCGGATCGGTCTTTGCGAGCAACTTCCTGGGGGAGTTGTATAAACTTTTAGGCGTTAAAAGGAAAATCTACGGCATTTCACCCTCAAACCGATGGTCAAACAGAGCGGTTGAACCGCGAAATTAATCAGTATCTCCGAACCTACATCAGTGATCGTCAAAGTGAGTGGGCCAAGTGGATCAAGATTGCCCAGTTCGTTTGGAACAACACGGTTTCGGAAGTAACCACTGATTCACCGTTTGGAATTACCCGGAGTTATTCCCCTTGTATGGGTGTTGAGCCGGTCGACACAGTAGCCCCAGCAGCTAAAGACTTTGCCGTCATATTTAATAAAGTCGTTGAGTCTTCCGAGAAGGCAAAATGTAATATGAAGCTTCAGGTGGATAAGCACAGAAACCCCGCCCCGGACTATGTTGTAGGCCAACAAGTTTGGCTTTCTACGGACAACCTTCGTATGCTAAATCGTGCTTCTAAGAAGCTTACGGAGAAGTGGATTGGTCCCTATGAGGTCACTCGTGTAACCCCGAATGCGGTCGAGCTTAAGCTCCTGAAAACTCTTCGGATTCACCCAGTTGTGAATGTCTCTCGAGTTAAACCTTATTTAGGTCCTCTTCCCAGTCAGCCCGTGTCTCGGCCCGGTCCGGTACATGTCTCTGAAGAACGCGATGAGGAGTACGAAGTGGATTATATCGTAGCTTCTCGTATTTATAAAAAGCAACTCCAGTATCTGGTGCATTGGAAAGGATACGAAGAACATGAGAGAACATGGGAACCCTCGTCGAACTTAAAGAATTCTCCTCTGGTAGTCGAGCGCTTTTACCGGGAAAACCCCTCTGCTCCTCGGAAACTTCGTATGGCCCAAGCGGACTTTGGCTCGTTGTTTAGTCGTATCCCCGAAAACCTCACGGTTTGCGACGCTCAGTTCTGCAGTCTGGAATCCTGCAACTGAGGGGGGAGTAGTGTTACGGTCCGACTTTTTGTCTTATCTAATCTGCGATTAGATAGCATTTATCTTATCTTACTGTACAGCCTCTATCTTATCTACCTAGTCTAGACCTGTACCTCGTGCTGTACACGCTGCCACCCTTGACATCATTATGCATAGCCTTAGCTCCACAGTGATGTCGTTATGTAGCCTTCTACCTGCACGTAGCCTCATGGATAGCCTTGCGTAGCCCTCGTGTATAGTAGTATATATACCTTGCAATCCAGCGCCCAGAGGCTCCCCATTCGAGCTCATCTTGGGTCTTTGCTCTAGATACTCGTGTCCTATCCTCTCAGAGTCTTAGCGTGTGGTCGGGTCCTTGGTGTTTTGCCTAGGGTCGCCTCACTTTCGCCTTGCTAAAGACGTCGGCAAAGTCGTGGTATGCCTCGGGGACAGAGGAAAGGTCGGGAGCAACGTCGACCGACGCTGCGCGAAAGCTGCCGTCAGGCTTTAGCTGAATAGAGAACTGTTGAGAGCCATCTAGCTGACAAGCCTTCAGAAAGGCTGCAGCGTTGATGAGAGCGATAGGAGGTGCCCGAAGACCGGGAGCCTGAGGCAAGTCGGTCGGAGAAGGAGACGAGACTGACATAGCGTCGAGTCTCAGCACGCTCGGTGAGGGCGCTACAGGGTCAGGGAGTGAGCTCGGGGTTGGCACTTGCTGCATAGATGTTCTGAACTTGATACTGCTCAGTACCCAGTCAATCGACAGATTGTATCGGGTGAGCCAGTTGTGTCCGAGAACGATCTTACAGTCAGAGTCCAATGGGGTGACATAAAATGTCATTGGGGTGACGTCACCAGAGGGAAAATGGATAGGTAGATCGGTTGCTTCGGTGATTATGGTGGTGGTGGTACCGTCGAATAGACGGAGAACGATCGGGGATACCGAGTAAGTGGAAAGAGTGTTCATATTTGCAAACGACGGATCTACAAAACAGTGGGTGGAACCCGAATCTACTAACGCAGGAAAGGAAGGCATAGTATGGTCAACAATTGTTACAGAGGGTCGGAGAGAATTTGGATCGGAAAGAGCGGCTGTGTTGAGTCGGGCCTCCATAGGTGCACAGTCGGGAACAACGCAACTCCCACTCTGTGCGGAGTCTCGGGAGTTGCTATCTATTTTTTTGCCTCAGTGGAGGCTGTCGGTTTGGCTTCCGATGTGTTCATGGTAGCGGCAGTAGCTGCCCTAGCCTTGGCTGCTCGGGAGCCTGACTTGGGGCAGTCCTTGGCCTTGTGGCCAGTTGCTCCACAGAACATGCACAGATTCATGTCAAACCTGCGCTTGCGTTCCTCAGAGGTCAGCTTGCCGTCCTTGCCGAGCTTGTCCGAAAGCTCAGTAGTCTTGCCCGACTTGTTGGCTTTCTGAGTCGCGGTTGACAACGAAGAGGACTGGGCAGTGTTGCCCGAGGATTTACCCTTGTCGGTCTTACCCGACTTGGTGTTGGGGGTGTTGGTACTAGTGCTGGTAGAGGTCTTATTCTGACGAGCGACCTCTTCCTTGCGTTCCCAATATCGGGTGTCGATCTCCTGGGTGAGGACACGAAGACCGTTCAGAGTGCGCGGTTTACCGACGCGGCTTATCTCATCCTTGATTCGGTCGGGGAGACCTGTATAGAAGTGATGACGCAGGGCACCATCGCCGTAGCCCCGAATCTGGGACGCGATGCAGTTGAAGTCAACCACGTATTGGTTGGCACGATGGTTTTCCTTCATACGGAGGTGGTCGAGCTGATGCTCGGCGTCGGCAACAGGGTCGTGGGGACCGAAGGTGGTTTGGAGTTCAATGACGAACTCTTCCCAATCGGTCATCCAGATCGGACGGTTGAGGGGGTCTCCTGCACCGAGTAGGTCTGGCTCGAACCATTCGAGAGCCATTCCTTTGAGGTACGACTGCGCAAACGTGACCTTGGTTCGGTCAGTGCGAAAAGCCTTCGGTCGGTCCTGGAAGTTGAGCTCGCACTGGACTAAGAATGTGCGCAACTTCTTTGGATCGGTACCGTCGAAGGTATCAGGTTTGCGCACCTTGGTGCGAGACAAAGACTCAGATGAGCGCGAAGACCGCGCGAGTCTGTCGATAGCGATGGAGAGGTTGTTAAAGATGACTAGACCGGCCTCTTCTTGGTCGGGGATGCCTTCAATGGGGTCTTCACCGCCATCATCAGGGTTGGGGTCGTCGGGGTCATCGGGACCATCACCTCCGGGACCATTGTCACCGGGATGGTCATCACCTAGGTCATCGCCGAGATCTTCGACGAAGGCCCCAGGTGGGTGACGTTGAGCGGGGGAGGAGGCTCTCCGAGTGGAGAAGCCTTGGAACTGGGAGACAGAGTCGGGTGAGCGCCTGAGGCTGGTCAGAGCGCTCAATGCAGCAGCCCGATGAGTGTCAGATGCTGGGGGTTCTGGGTTGTTTGCGCGAGCAGTGCGCGAGCGAGTTTGAATTGTCCTGGACATGGGTGATTGTGAACTCGTACAAGACTAGAGTTCGAATATACTGTCAAGACCGGTTCTTCACCGATCTGATCTCTACGAGGGGTCAGGGGGTCAGGGGTTGGTCTAGCGGTAAGACCGAGATGCTACGTAGCGTAGTCGTGCTTCCCGAATGATAGGAAGGCCGACCGAGGGTCTGACGGAGAGTCCGAGGGTAAACGGTCTATGACCGCTTGCACAAGACAGAGATGGAGAGTGCGAAGGGAGAACAGATGAGAAGTATCTTATTCGATATTCGAACTGAACTACAACAGACCGAGTATCTAGGTATTTATACTGAGTGGAACGGATGAGGTGATGTACAGGAAGTCGGGATTACCGACGAATGACGAGCACAGTCGCGCTGCGCGCTGAGTAAGTACGGTAAGTGCGATAACCGGATTACCGATGAGTATCGTATTAGTAATGCAACGGGATGGGAACGTATAGTAACCGGAAACAAGAAAGGAAACATATTAGGTAATCGTACAGGGAGACAGAACGGACAACACGCTCACTGATCGGTGGCGATACAGGACAGATAGAGAGAAACGGAAAAGGGAGTACATACAATAAACGGACGGCGAACGCGTGGACACTGTCACGCACCAAACAGGTTTGGTACAGTGAACATGGAAGATAACGCCTATATCGAATGATCCTTATGCGAAGGATAAGCACGACGGACCCTCATCATAGCCATCTATCGCACAAGACGACTATCCTGATGCGAGAGATGAATGCCAATGCAGACAGTCATCTATCGCACGAGAACCGCCAAGAAGCAGAAGAAACTGAAGGAATAACGTCAATTGTGGTATGAGAAAGGAATGCACACATCTGCAGTCCAACTCCCATACCAGAACGATCAAAGAAGCCGAAGAATTGATGGAGAAACGAAGGAGAAAGAGAAGAAATGATTTTTAGCACCCAAATGTCATTTTTAGGCGCCCAGTGCCGGCATTCCGATATTTTGAATAGCTCCGTCGTTTCTGAAGCTATCAGGCACGTGACTATACCGTCAGAAAGCCTAGAGAGTGGTCTATCTGCCTGTCAAGTTCCGATGCAAATCCGTTCATTTCCCACGGAGATATTCCCCCCGCAATCCAGACGTTCGCTTCATCGCTTACTATGGAGTCCGTATTTTCTCTGGATCATTTCTCCGCTATTGCTGCAGATCTCCACTATGTCCTGCTCTTAGGACAGCCTCTCCCAGAGTTCCCGTGCACTGCCTGGCACATATCTTCCCAGCCTGCTCCTTCAGTCCCTCTCGTTCTCGGTCAGCGCGTTCTCCTCGTCAGTCCTGCGTCAAGGACGTACTTTGGTCATCTTAGGTCTATTGTCAAGCTTGAGAAGTCCTCTCTGGTCGTCTCTGTGTCCCCTGAGCCCTCAGCCTATGGTCCCTTCCTCCCAGATACTTGCCATGTCCATCTTCCTCTGTCGTTCGTCTCACTTCCCTGGATGCGTCGAATTCAGTACTCTATCCGCTTCCCTACTTTCAGACGACGTCCCTTAGCACCATGACAGTTATTCCCCCCACTTTATAGTGCTATTAGGAAGAAGAACCCTCTCTCGTTCTTTCACAGAAGAGAGCTCGTCAAGGGAGCCCATGGTTGTGCTTCAGCGGCGCTAGAACACATGCACTATACTTTAGTGTATGCTGACCCCCCAAAAAGACCTCTGGACCCCTGGTACCCTTCTTGTGGCTGTTTTGTCTCGGATCAATCCCTCTATTAATCCCAGATCTTCCCCATTGTTGTCCCATCAAATTCCTGATGGTACACAGCCCCCCCATCAAACTTCTTAGGCTGTGCATCAATGACTCCTTCTGCTGTGCAGTGACTCATCCCTTGCTTACTGATGCTCTCTTGTCATCAGTATTACTCTATCCCTTTCGCATTTTTGGTATATTACTCAGCTGATGACTCACTCCCTTACCAATCAATCTTGTCATGCAGCTTACTCATTCCTTTACTCAGCAGCTTATTCATGCTTCCTATGCTTACTCATTCCTGCTTATCCCTTGCTTACTGATCGCTTACAAACCCCTCACAAAGCTCTTACCAATCCCTTACCAATCCTTGACAAATTCTGCTTACTCCCTTCTCTTTTTGTACTTTAATGCTGTGCCCCCCCCATGTATTTAAACCCCTGGGCTCAGCCCAGTGATAGAGGACCCAATAGCACGAAATTATCCCTCTCTCAGTCCCTCTCAGTCAGTATCCCCTCAGCTCTTTGAGTCTTGTAGGCTTCAGTGAAGGTCTAAAGGCTCTGATATTCAAGTTTTATCCAATCTATTCAAGTCCAAGTCTTGCTCTAGGCTCAAGCGGAGTCTAGCCTGTCAATCCTTCATCCCCTATTGCTTCTGGACGTCAGGAGCCCCCTTGTCCCCTTGCTGCACCAATCTCTAGGTGTAGTATCGCTACTTCAGTCCCAGTCAACTCAATCCCCGCTTTGACACTTCCTAGGCTTTAGGAAGAGTCCAGACACCTATCCCCTTCGTCTTCTATTGCTCCTGTACCCCAGGAGTATCCTGCATCACCGTCTGCATCACCCTGTTGGTGTAGATCCCCTTCCCTCCTCCTCAGCACATCCTCTCTGGACACTGCGGAGGTAAACCACCACTCACACAATTTCGTAGTCCTTTGTTGGTGTTGTGTTTGGGTTGTTGTTCTGACCCAAATCCACACTTTGACTCACAACGCGATCGGACAATAGGGTACAGGGTGATCGGATGTCACGGTCGTGACAGGAAGGCACATTGTGTCAGGCTCACATGATGGGACAATTCGACTTTGTGATGTACAAATAGGTGGCCAGGTGGCCAACCCCCTCCAAGGGCACACTGGCCCAGTCAATTCAGTTGCATTCTCACCAGATGGAAGACATATTGTGTCAGGCTCATATGATGAGACAATCAGACTTTGGGATGCACAGATGGATGTCCAGGTGCCAAGCAAGTCCCTCCAAGGGCATACCTTCTGTCTCCTCTGTTGCATTCTCACCAGATGGAAGATACATTGTGTCAGGCAAGTCCAAAGGTGATAATGCAATTCAACTTTGGGATGTACAGACAGGTGGCCAAGTGGGCGGCCCCCTGCAATGGCACACTGCCAGCAAAGTCTTGTCAGTTGCATTCTCACCAGATGGAAGGTACATTGTGTCAGGTTCACTGTATGATAAGACAATGTCAATCCAAATTTGGGATGCTCAAACAGGAGGCCAGGTGGGCAACCCCCTTCAAGGACACACTGACTCAGTCAGCTCAGTTGCATTCTCACCAGATGGAAGGCACATTGTGTCAGGCTCTTGGGATAACACAATCCTACTTTGGGATGTACAGACAGGTGCCCAGGTGGGCAACCCTATGGAAGGGCACATGGACTCAGTCAGCTCAGTTGCATTTTCACCAGATGGAAGGCACATTGTGTCAGGCTCTTGGGATAATACAATCCAACTTTGGGATGCACAGACAGGTGCCTGGCAGGTGGGCAACCCCCTGCAAGGGCACACTGGTTCAGTCAACTCAGTTGCATTCTCACCAGATGGAAGGCACATTGTGTCAGGCTCAGGTGATAAAACAATCCAACTCTGGGATGCACAGACAGGTGTCCAGGTAGGCAAACCCCTGCAAGGGCACACTGGCTCAGTCACCTCTGTTGCATTCTCCTTAGATGGAAGATATATTGTGTCAGGCTCATGTGATAATACAGTCCGAATTTGGGATGCACAGACAGGTGCCCAGCTTGGCAACCCTTTGGAAGGGCATGCAAACTCAGTCTGGTCAGTTGCATTCTCACCAGATGGAAGGCATATTGTGTCAGGCTTCTCCTCTTCAGTTGCACACACCCTACAGAATGCTCAGAGCCTTTTTGTTAATACATCCAATTTACAAGGGGACTGGAGAGACTTTGTTCAAATGCAGGAAGATGGCTGGATTGTTGGTCCAAATGAGCAATTGTTGTTGTAGATACCTCCCTCTTACTGTTTATTGAGTTTCTACTCCCCATGGACAAGGTTGGTGATTCCAAGAGGCATCCCTGAGCTTGACCTGAGCAACATGGTACATGGCACTGCTTGGCATGAGTGTTACTCACCTACATAACATCAAGATAGTATTCCCATGATGTCTGACATGGACAACCTGGTATTTGAGTATTGACTGTACAATAATCTTTTTCTTCTTTTGGATAATAAAATACAAACTATGCTGTCTGAAATAAACCACCTCCTACACACACATCATGCCTGTAATAATACACCAAATAGATTTGAGTCATTCGATACACATTGACAGTGGTGTGAGAATTGTAGATCACACCTTTATGTTCTCTTCGAGATACACAACAAACTTGTTAGCCACGCACTCTTCACTCCAATCTACCGCCCCCCTCTCCGTCGTGCCAAGCGTGATCGCCTTTTTATGCAACGTTACGAACTGACGTTTGAGCCGTTGCAACTCTGAGAGTGTCACGTTGCGCGGCGGAAGAGTTATCCGAGGTTTCAACGCGGGCGATACAGAAATGGAAATGGTGCCGCCAAACGATCCGCAATTTGCTTGTTCGGCGACAAGCGCAGTGACAATCGAGGCCGTGGTGTGTTCAAGCGTTCGGAGTGCATCTGTCGGGGCTTTGGCAACCTGTAGCATAGAAATCGTCAGAGCCCAGATGTCAGACACCAATGCAGATAAGATGATACAGACAGCTTGTGTTCCTGTATTGGGTGCCTTTATGATTCCTTCTGATATAGCTTTCCAGATATCGTCGGCCGGCACGTCCGCATCTGTCCAGGATACGGTGAAGAGAGGAGAATCCCACCGCACCATGGAGGAAGGTTCTTCGTAGCGCTGAAGGAGGTTATCTAGACTAGGAAGAGAACAGTGGTCTTGAATATGATGAAAAAGATGTGAGGTTAGAGAACGCACGTCTCGGGAGCGTATGCCCGACCATCTGTTCGCTCACTGTTCCGTTGTTTACAAAGATCTGGCGGTGCTATCACATACACCTATGTCTATCGAGGTCAGCACATCATGTGCATTACAGTTGGGGCATCCAGCGAGAACCCGAAGCAGAGAAATACAAGAAAGATACACACCGTACATACGCGGACCTTCATTTCCCTCGCTGCACAATACATCTGATACCGGAACCCTTTGATATAGTTGAGCGAATCAATGATGACGATGTTGTTTAGTCCAAGACTGCGTTGAATGGCGGTAAACAACGTCCCACGAGCCGGCTTCTCTGATTTGGAATCTGAGCACTCAATTGCATTCATCAGCCGCCCTTCGAGACCCCTGGTTTTTGAGAACATACCGTCGTAAGCTGACCGATCGATATTGAGGTTGTCGTCGGAGAGTACGAAGACGGAGAGCGTCGGTCCTTTGTACGAAGGATCACCAAGCCGAGCTTCAAGATGCTGTTTGATCTGCGTCGCTCGTTGCGATTTTCCTGAACATGGATACCCCGATATTGTTATAAGAGCCATTTCTTATGCGTAGTAGGTCGTGGATTTTGTTGGTGAGCCGGTATGGCTATTTGAAGAGTCAGTGTCATGAGTAGTGGTGGTGGTGAATAGTTCGCGAACCGTGAAAAGCTAGTGGTGCGACGTACTCCGACTCCGCTTAACTTACTTCAGTCCCCGCTCATTCTGAGCTGGCAGTTCCTTGTCAGCGTTACGCATAGTCCGAACCCGACGAAACTATTTTGCTCTCCCAAACTACTACGTCCTTATGGTATGTCACTCTCCGATGGATGTTCCAATCAAGATCACAAAACCCAAAAACTCAATGACAAGCCCTGCCCCATGTGAGACTATTGAAGAAGCGGTGTCATTCTTGATGCTCGGGTTAGCACGCTTAGCGTCATCACTCATTCCTACTCACAAATGGCGTACTTTAGTCTTTCTACCTCAGAAAACAAAGCCTCTAGAAGATTATCAATGTAAGTGCAAATATTCTAAGGTAAAAGTGAGTGGTCAAAGACACCCCCACCGCCCTCGCCCAGCGGGTATTGACGCTCAGATAATTGGACGTTTGGGCTTCGGGTTCTCCGTATACGAGTATGACGATGAGCAATACCGAAATGTCTAAACTTTTCCAGATAAACGCCCCAGCTGGAGATGCCGGACAATGACGAGCAGAAGGACTGAGAAGATAATGGCACCACCTAATGGATCGCCATGCATCAGTATCGATGGTTTATCAGAAATTCCAAAAATATGTAGAAATAGAACAACAACAAAAAGCAGTAACGAAATGGCTCACCTCCATAATACGCCACCTCCTTGTAGCCTCTAGTCCTCGCATTGATCGCTCCCGAAATCGGGGGACCAATCAACACGCTCACAGTTAGAAACATCCCGTGCGTCGTCCGACGTCGCCTACTTCGCCCATTGCAAAAACAGGAGCGAGGACCAAATAAGATTCCGCTCGCAATCTATCGACACCAGGTCGTGAGTGGGAGATGCTGACACAAGGACAGAACTTACCCCACCACCGAGCCCCTGTGCAAGGAAAAATTGCCAGTACTTGGTACATTCTGCGGTGAGAAATACACATATAAGGAGTAGACAGCTTGCAATGAAGTAGGAAAGCTTGAGGTATCCTAAATCGAATAAACCGTCCTACGAAGAGGCCAGGGATGAACAAGAGAGTATACTAGCATGTCAGAGTAATGCAAGGAATACCTGAATGGACCCTATCCATGCACTGCGAGGTATTATGTCAACAAGATTTCATGACCTATTGGAAGAATGACTTCACATTGCGGATGGACCACTATCTGGCAAAAGAACACGTTCGTAGTAGTCTTGGTACACCTGCAGCAACTGTGAGAAAACTCCTGAACGGCATTGCTTCCCCCACGCGTTGATGTACCCAAACATGAGTCAGGATAAGGATTGTGTCGGCAAACACACAGGATAGTACAAACTTACGTGGAAAAAGTGGTCAGTGAAGCCCTACATATGTGTAACTGAGTCGGACACAATGATGTAGCGTAAATGGTACCCTACCCCCAAGATAACTGACCAGGCCTTGGCCCCCCCTTCGGGAGGGTCACCAGCATATTTTGAATACTTGTCCAAAGCTGCCGGCTGTGACGTCTTATCATGGTCATCGAGAGAGTTGGCAAGGTAATTTCATGCAGAAGCATTGTGCCACCTCAGGATCTTCAAATCCGCGAGTTGTCACGCTTAGTACCCATCAAGATAATTGAATGTTGGCCAGCACGCCAAAGGTAGTCCCCGTCGAGCGGTTGGAGAGGAGATTGTACAGATAAGACGTCGGAGTCCTGTGTAATATATCAGACGAAAAGTATAATTCCCTGACAATGCCTTGCAAGGATCAGAACTGGCCATGATGATAAATAATTAACGGACGTCCGACTCGTTTGCTGACTCCGTGACAGCCGGAGCTCCATTACGATCGTCTATGTTAGCAAGTCAAAACTGTCAAATATCACTGGCAGCATCTTTGTCAGACAAGTCGTCGTCGGACGTGCGCATGAAGTGTTGTTTTTCCAACAATCCAGAAATAGATGAGTCTCTTCCTGGAGACTTGAGTAGACATATATCATCACCTATACAAGTCGGCGGTCATTTTGGATTGAGAAAACCGACTTACTCATTGCCAAGTGGTTTTTCCCGGTAGAAAGATGAGCCGTTGGGTCACCGTTAACTTACATAAGGAAATTGGCCTGGAGAAAACACCAAACACCGTTTTCTTCAACTGGAGCCATGGGTTTGTATCCGATTTGATGCCGTCGGTGTAACGGTATCACAGCAGGCACCTTGTTTACGGAACTCGCGCATGAAAACAAGCCTATCGTCATAACACTGCTGCTGAAGGCGAATGGGAATAGATTCTGCTCCTTAGGGAAAAGGCGTTGTCGAAAACTACAGATGCCATTCTCGACAACTAATAGCACTCTATGTACTAGTTCAAAGCTAAGATGATACAACACACGCCACATGCCTAAGTCGGGGTCTTTCCCAGTCATATCTCAGGTGGCGGGCCATGCGGAGGCCGCCTTCCTGGTGGCAGGAGCAAACTAGAGTGGTCCCAGTTTCAGGAAAGCCAATTGGCCAAGTAGTGTTTCCTAGTAACCGATGCCAAACCAGTGATTCATATGTTTAGTCAGCCCCTGTCAGAGGCCTGAGGGGGGACAACTACGCATACATACCTCTGCCCCCCCCACCCAAGCCTGCACATCACCCGCGCATTCCAGTCCAGCCATTACCAATCAATCCATCCAGATCATGTTTCCACTTCTTCATTGGAGATCTGGTTGCCTCGATCCAAGTCGCCTCCACCGAGGTACTCCTCTATCCCAGCGAGAACACCAGATAACCACGTGCTCGTCACGACGCAGCAGATATCGCACGTCGTTTCACGGATGGGCGGTCGCACAGAACCTAGAGATGGGCCTTACCAAATTCAGCACCGCAGTACCCTCTGCGGTCAGCTTAGAGAGCGAAGGTAGGGCGACGCGGGACAGGATATAGTATAGACGCAATATAGTCCATAGTCCGCTTGCGTCTGAGTTTTTATTGGCGTGATCCATCGGGCGTCCGCGTTGTCAGTCGAGTTGATCAGATATTGCATGAATTCGAGACGTTGGGAGCAGCGGCTAGTAGCGGTCAACATCAGGGCCATCCAGTCGATGCCGTTGGAAGTAGTCACCATCTTCACAGTCAAGGACGAGGCGAACAAATTCCAAGTAACACGTCTCAACTCCCCACTTGGACTGCCGTAACACTCATTGAACAAGAGGAAGTACGCAGGCAAAGGGATGGAAGTCGAGATTTTGGGCTGAACAAAAGGACGGCAAGATCAGATGGTGGGGAGTCCCATCGACAACTGCGAAAAGCTGTACGCCGTTTATTGCTCGCCCTGAAACATTGGCACATAGGATGGGGCTACGACGCCTGGGCAGCGATTTGACCGCCGAGAGTGAAAACAATGTTAGCATGTTCAGAAGCCCCCTTCGATCAGAAACTGAACTGCTCAGATCAGTGATATCATATATGCACATATGTAACCACAAGCACTTGGGCCAAACCTTTCCTCGTTAGTCCGCCTCTTGACTTCGGAATGGGTCCCATCGCGGAAAGCGGATTTCTAGAGGCAGCGTTGCTGCCGTGACATGCTACCGATAATAACCCGCTTTTGCGCCCGTTAAGCTCGGCGATGATAAAGATCCGTCTTGCTCTGTGAATATTTTTATGGACTTACACATCCCAACGGGGAAGATACCCCACCGGTATCCGGTCCAGTGAGGCATCGCGTCTAGGGTTGATCCAAGCTGACGAAGCACAGAGGTACCAATGCGCGCCAAGCCTACGCGCCGTGTTGGTGAATACATATATCTGATAATGAAGATAACGGGTTTAGAGACTACGGAACAATCAGATCCGGCCGCCAGGTATCATATCTAGGGTCAGAAACACTCCACAGACGAAAAAAATGCTGACACGAGGCATTCATATCCAATGATTGATACAGTTGTCCCTTCCAGAAATGAATGGGACGAGATAATGTAAGGGAGATTATATGGCCCGGGGGAAAACAAAAGGAAGAAAATGAAGATCGAGAAGGCCATGCATAAAACGAACTCACCCCACTTTTCGAGGGTCACTTCTGCCGCTCCTGCTAAACACTAAAGCGCTAATCGCGTGATCCTTGGTCCCCAATTTCGAATTTCAACGAGCAGTGGGCGGGGGATCGTTTACCTCGATCCAAGGGTTGGGATGCGGCGTCAGTGGCGTTGAAGTATTCCTTGGAAGCTATGTATGCCACGTTTGAGAGGCAAATGGAAAGAATGCAGCCTTGCAGGCATGAGAGCTTGTTTCAGTTTGTGGAGATATCCCTCGACAATTGAGTGGGTAACCAGGCCAAGCCTGCGCTGCCAGCGTGCATTCGGAGTTGGTATTACAGCGTGACGTCAACTGTATCAAACAAACAGCGGCCTACCGACCAATATTTGCGATTATCCAAACCCCTCCGTTAAAATCAACCTGCATGTACCAGACAGGCAGCACCGTAGTATACAACAGATTGCAACCACAAGCAAAAAACAATCGTTAGCACACTCCAGGAAATTTTAAAGTAGTAGCCGTAACCAGGTCTGTACTGTACACCCATTTTCACTCTCGCAGAACAAATTATTACAGAGATATCATGATGCTATGCGGGTCGAGAGGTCAGAGCAGAATCAAGCTAAAAAGAGGCGAAAGAGTAAAGAGAGGTGAATTGAATGCGAGGTCGGAGTGGTCAAGCGAATAAAATGAACAAGTGATAGAACAAGGCGGGGAACAGGCAACAGATAAATAGCAGCAAGAGGCAGTAAATATATATGCACAATGGTGTCTCCAGCAGTGCGAGAGCGAGTTTTAACAAGGCCCAACATGGGGGTTGGGAAGGGCAGTATATATGCAGCTGGGTGGGTGAAAAAGATCAGGGACGACGCGAAACCCGTGCGGCATAGTCCAAAAGGAAGCAAAGTGAAAATGAAGAGCAAACGAGCGGAATATCTCCAAGTCGCTCACATCATGCCCGTATACCCACCCACAGCCATTCCTTGTTTCATCATCCCCATGTGCATGCCCATGCCCATGCCAGCTGCCATCCCACCAGGCATGCCGCCCATCTGCTCATATCGTACAGAGGGTTCGTATGCGACGGGCGAATCATATATCACAGGCGAGGACCCATGAGGGGGCGATCCATACGTACTCCCGCTGCGCCCATGCATCTCCCCCATATCCTGATCGCTGCCGCTCCGGCTCGACAAGACTGACGCTGCGTCGTCGGCATATGACATCTGCTGCTGCATCGCAACGAGCTGTTGCTGCCTCTTTAGGCCCGCAAGGATCTGTGCATCGGCGTGGTTGGGAGGGGTAATCAGCATCGCGCGCTGTTGTTGTTGGCCCTGATACGCCGCCACAGCGGCCGGCGCAGAAGGATGCGAATTGGGATAGCCCGCAGTCCAGGGGGTGATCTTGTCGTTTTCCAGTTGTTGACTGTGACCCTGGTCCATGAAGTAGGCGCCACCAAACTGTGCCTGTGGTTCGTACATCGCCGGCATCACCGGGTTCTCGAAAGATACCGAAGATGGTATCTGTGCAATCATTGGACCGGAGCCCCGGGAAATCACGTGAGAGGGTCCCGTCGGCACATTTGGATCTCCGAAAGCCGCCGGTGATGGATGAGCAACTTTGAGCATCGCTGCTGCGGCCATCGCATCCTCGCCGTCATCCGAGAGTGGGACAGTGGGATTGCGCATCATCACGAAATCTTCGTCGCATTCGTCGAAGCCATCGTCTTCTTCGAACATGCCACCGCCAAGGGAGATGACTTCCACCTCACCACTAAGCACTATCCCAAAGCCTTCGCTCCTCACGGGTTCTTCGACACGCGACAAACCTGCTCTGTCACGCCAATCGTTAAGCTCCCTTCTAAGAGCGTCCGCTTCCGATTTAAGGATCCGGAGCTCACGGGACGCGAGGAGGCGGTGGCGGCGTGACGAGTGGATATGGGCAATTGAAGAATTGACGATAGCCGATTTGGAGGGACGACGAATCTGGGAGAGGTTCGGAAGCAATGCAGCGAGGTCCTGTTATATATTTGCGGGACATGCACGAAACATAAGTGAGTGGTAAGAAATAGAAATAGAAATAGAGAATAGCAGAAGGAATAAGCGAGGAAAAGGACGTACCAAAAAGCGGCCATTCAGCGTTTCTCTGCGTGCCCTTTCGACCGCGTTGTGAGTTGCTCTGCGTTCGGCCGTGTTCGCGCGGCGACTGGCCTTCTTCTTCGGCACGGGGGAAGTGCCTCCCGTTGAATTTGAACTATTGTTATTGTTATTTATATTGTTGGTATTTTGAGACCCGGAAGTAAGTGCCTCCGCAGTATTAGCTGGAGAGTCTGGTGTTTGAGGACGGACAGAGCTCTCATCAGATGAAGAGCTACCGTCAGAACGAGCAGATGAAGGAGTGGATGTGAGCGTCAGAGCCATTGCGGACCTGATACGTGACTGGATATCGGGGAGAGAAGGATTCTATACAGTGAAGAAGCACAAGAAATAAAATAGGGACTCCAATTACCCCGGTGTGAGTACAGACGAGTGGGTTCGAGGTGAGCAGAAACAGAGATTAGGAAGAGGGGGTATGGAATGGCTTTTCAATTGAAGGCAATTACAGAGGGGAGTCGACAAGGTACGCGAACGTGAGTTCAGCGGAGACCCTTGGTAATGCAGGAGATAAGTCGGGCGACAAGTGTTCGATTGCAAAGTGGAGATTTCAAGGTACGCGAACGTGAGTTCAGCGGAGGCCCTTGTAGCGCAGGAGGGATAAGTCGAGTAGCGAGTGCTGAGGGGTGATTTGACCGTTTCGAGGGAGAGAATAGGGCTAGAGAAATCCAAAGTCACGAGCAAAGCTCAAGTAACTCTGGAATGGTCCGTTGAGGGATTGGGGTTGGGCGGGAAGTGGGAAGCCGGCAAGGGTCGCGAGATCTGCAGACATGAGAGAGCGAATACGACGATAACAAAACACACATACTACAAGCGGGATCCTTGGTAGCGGCGAGGATTAGTCGGGAAAGGGGAGAGAAGGAGAGAGAGGGCGACGACACTCAAAAGACTATCAACACGCAAGTTGGGGGAAGTAAAAGGGATTCGCAAGATAGAAGCCAAAATTGGGAATAACCAAATAACAACAAATACCGGATAACACCGTACAAGTAAATCTTTTTTTCTTTTCTACAAAAATCAGCCCAAAATGCCCATATACACTTCCTTGACCTGTGCTGCTCCCAAGCTGCAACCCGCATACAGCCGCACAACAGCCTTGTTCCAGTTCGATCGAGAACTTTAATGCTTCTGTCAACTTGCGTCCTGCTGACCGCTGAATCTGATGGAAACTAACAGCCAACGCGGCCAAAATATGTTGCCATCGACCCCGCCGCTTTCGTTTCAGCAAAGTCCTTGCCTGGAGGTTTCCCTGTCCCCATTCTATGGCTACTCCCAGTGACACTACGGTCAGCGTTCGTGGACCTTGACCTGCGTGCCTTCACACGGCGCCGCGGACTAAATATCTAACAGGTCCATCGACAGAATAAAATCTTTGAACTTCAGGGGATCTGTCACGGTTCCCACGGAAGTTATCTGAGGAGCATTCATATACGATATCTTCAATCATACATACATAGCCCAATGCCGCGATGCTGCCACACATCTCCCGACCCTGTTGTGACTGCCTATCTATCATGGTGACGGCGATCGACGTGCGCCTGACTCTCCTTTTTAACTTGACCTGGGTTGCTTGTTGTTAGACTGCACTTCAGGGACGTCCATACATCCCTGACCCACGCAATTTGACAATCATCCAAGGTGAAAACGCAAGGGGGGTATGATGTGTCGACAATCACAACATTCTCCTTCGCGTTTTCATCCAATGGTCAGCGCTCCGTGGTGCCTCCCAAACGAATCCGGGTCCGGGAAGTAAAAGGTTAGTCAACGTTACCTATCTGTACTGTGCTAATCAAGGGTCTGCCGCTTTCCTGGTCGGCACCGATCCCTGCACGGTTACCTACGTGCATTCAATCCCCCGGCGCCCGATTCCCATCCCTTCAGTGTCCAGCTGTGCTGACTCCTTAGCAGAGGTCCCTAGACAAAAACTACGACCCTTCCTTCCCTTTGTGTCTGTATATGGGAGAGACTAATAGAGATCCAGCAGCCCACGCCAAATTTAGGACATTCAGTATCTGATGCCAACCTCTCCCACGTTCCTCCAAAGACGTCCAGCCAAGTATAGCTCACACCCTATCCACTCTAGCGTTTGTGGGCAGATCCGGAAGCGCCTGAAATTCACATGCCTGGACTCAACATTCGCCTTCGAGATTCAGACTTGTTTAGTTTACGCGTCTATGACACTGGTCGTCCCGCATAGCCTCTAAGTCGTCGATACGACGACGACCAAATTCCCAAAATGGGTTAGTTCTATCCACCGCCGACTGTTAGCCCATTTTGGAGTACCTGGGAAGAGGTAACTCGAATAGCGTCTCAGTTCAGGATCGACGTGCTGTCGACATGGACGATAGGATGGACAGTGACATTGAACAGTTACGGTCTTCCCCTTTCGAAGTCAAGGACAATCACCGCGGGGCATTGAAACCGTCCCGGAGCCCGAGGGATGCTTCGATAGAAGCAATGGATAGAAAGTCTCTTTCCGGATGCAAAGGGCACGTGTTGTGATTGCGGTCGAGACTTGCAGTCCTCGTGGCGGAGTCATTCCGTTATACTCGTGTGCAACCCTTGGCAGAGGTATGTGAATTACGCACAAGTTTGGTTTTATCTATGCGCTCAGCTTGTTCGTATGTGCGATGCAATACATCCTTCAGTACTGAAGCATGTATCAATCAGAGGATGATCCGCCTCGACAACGCTAATCTACACAAATATGTCCATTGCTCCCATCATTTTCAAGTCCAATGCCACAATTGTACGTCATTCGTATCAAGTTCCGCGGGCGCAAGAATGTCATCTTATATGGTGGTATTGAACGCACGATTAAGATTGGTTATTGCCTTCCGTCGGATGCCCAGAAAAGCTTAGCGTAACATCAAGGCTTTAGTGACATCAAGGCTTTAGTGTGACATGTCTACACTGCCTCGATAAAAGTGAGTACAGCCCGCCGATCAGCTTACCTCCCGCAGTTTTCAGAATTTGAAAACGCACGGATGGATGGATGCTAAAAGACTGGGATCGCGGACTAACAATAGTTGAACGGCTCCTCGTGCAGAGCCTCGACCTAAGCCGCATCGGGGAACAGTCATCTGCTACAGAATTGCCTCTATCAATTGGATGATGATCATGTTGCTATGCTCGGAGCATAAGCTGACGGATGTGACATGTCGCGGAGCGATCACGACTTAGGCCATTTGTGCACAACCATGGAGATACAGTATCCAACGCGGAGTATAGACTTCGAGGAACGATTCTCCAACTAGACGCGACTTTCAGAAGGAATGAACATAAACGTCCGGTGGGCCATGGGGGGCCAGCCACCACGTCAGATTAGTGCGTTTCAGCGAGACTTGCTATCCATCTCGACGGTGATTGGCAGTGCGAGTGACTGACACGCTGGAAGTTCCGTTGGCACAGGAAGGAGGCAGTGCGAAACTCAAATCTCGACGTCGAAATCATGGTCGCAGAAATCCCAAGTAAGCGAGTACTGGCAACAAAAGACCGGGCTCTGCCTGTCCTATCACAACGATCATGGACAAGGAAAAGCCACCGTCAGTTCTGCAGTCAAAACATAAAGATCACACAGTTAAGGCGATCCCTCTCGGCACGAGGCGTACTCACCGCAAAACCGTAGCAGATTGGACGTTGTCTCCGCCGCCGGGTGAATCACCTATCTTTCATCAAGACAGATGCCGATAAAATGGGGCATCCTTGGGATGGACCTCGTGCACAGGTGATGGCTTATTTCTGCCATCCCCATTTCCATGTATAAAATGTGGTTACTCTGGCGGACGGGCAGTCTTTGGCCATACCGATGGGAACGGGCCAAAGTTGGTGAGATTGGGAACGTGTGAATCATATCGGCCTCATGGATGACGGACACCAATTACGAAAGTGCGCATTCGATTTCCCTCCTGATGTGTGCCCGCCAGGACGAGCAAAGACGAAGAAATATCTGTCCGCTAAGTCGTGCCCCCACTCGGTCCTCAGCAAACGATTCCGAACAAGGATTCCGGTTCATTTGGATTCCAAGTCCGATGTCGCTCACTGATCTGAACACAGTAGATTATCGAGTTGCGATTTCAAAAGGAGTGTAGCCCAGCACTGCGGAACCTTTGTCCATCCACAGGATTCTATGGCAAGTTAGGAACACAGGACAACGTTATCGCTTACGATTGTGAGCTGGGAGCTCTTGTAATACGATGGTGTCAGCACATCGCCCCGGAAGATAGCTGGGCCACGAATCAAATCAATCAAGCTACTCGGTGCGGGAAGAACAAACCGTTCAAGGGACGTGCAAGCGGAATATGACGAGCGAAAAAAAGTTTTCGACCCTATGCTTTTTGCTGTAGAACATGCCTTAGACTCGTGCATCAAAAATTTCCGATGGCGGCCTGGTGGGCTAGGCTAAATACGTTGCCAAAATTTGTAGAGATGAAATGGATGAGACGCTAAAGGTGGTCCCGGTGGATTCACTATCCCAAGAGGACTGTTAGTGATCACGAATGATAGTCAGGTGCCGATGAGGACGAACTGTATGCTGCTGGACCATTCAAAACGCCAAGAATACACCAGTAGTCACGCCTGTGACATTTGCGGGTCGATGCTATTTAAATTGCTGTTAACCCCTCAAACCTAGGACTGTCTGTCTGAGGCGATAAGGACTCGGAAAGGAAAGCATCTAAGAATCGAACGGCCAGACACTTACGACTGACGCAGTTGTCAATATGCGCACTATGGTGCACTTCCGAACTTTGTCATTATGTACTACTTTTGTGCGTGCGACAAATCAAGGATAGCCCTAACCCTAACGTAGGGAGGAGATTACCTGCAATGACTACTATGAACAATGTATTAGACTCAATGCGGCCAAGTACTTTGAGTTCAGTGGTAAAACTGAAGAGGCATCAAATGAACAGTTCTGCGATCCTTCCACCCTATGATGGCCCACCGAATGCCAATAGGACCTTGTGTCGTACGTCATGGAAACGTGCCCATCTCGAAACTGACACTGAAGTCGTGGAAGCCACATTTTGGGGCTTGCTAACTTCTCTCCGCGCCCTCATTGGTTTGTACAAACTGCAAGACAACATGCCTAGACTTTTCCAAATAAACGTCCCAGTTGGAGATGCCGGACAATGATGAGCAGAAGGACTGAGAAAATAATGGTACCACCTAATGGATCGTCGTGGATCAGTCCCGGTGATTTATCAGAAACTCCAAGAACAGAAATAGGAGAACAACGGAAAGTAGTAACGAACGACTCACCTGCATAATACCCAACCTCCTTGAAGCCTCCAGTCCTTGCATTGATCGCTCCCGAAATCGGGGGACCAATCAACAGGCCCAACGCAGTGACAGTTAGGAACATTCCTGTGCGTCGTCCGACGTCGCCTACTTCGCCCATTGCAAAAACGGGAGCAACGAGGAGGGAAACGTACGCCCCGAGTGTGATTCTATAACAATATATGCATTATTCTGGGTGAGTGAGGGAGGAAGACGTACCCGTATACAACTGACACAGCTATAAGCGAGCTCTGGCTGGTCGCGAATGGCCAAACAAGTGTGATAGCGCCGGCTACAGCCGTGAAGGGTATCGTGACATTAAGCGGACCTGCGGACGAAGAGCAATATACATCAGTTGGAAGAATCCATCAAAGGGAGGTAGCACGAACCAACTCGGTCAGCGAGCCAACCCGCAGAAAATCGGCCCACAGCAGATGCAGCATTTGCAATTGCAACGAGGTAGAAAGCAAATTCGTTCGTCACACCCACTTGACTGGCGCATGCAGACAGGTAGGTCATCACTATTGGTCAAGTCGGTAAGCCTTAACCAACTTTTGTTCGTGGTTGCATAACATAGAGGATTGTAGGGAGGGAGCAAAGCCTACCTGTGTAGAGCCCTAGAAAGCAAAAGATGCCAGCGATGCAATAGACTGTGTACACCGGATTACGAAATGCAGTCCAATTGAAAAGTCCACCCAAGGCATTCACGGGTGGTAGCCTCCTATCTATAGCCTTAAGTCCTTCGCATTAGTACCGGGAACATCAGTGCTGGCGCCATTAATCGGCTTACAATATTGGCAATTCCAAGAGCAACGAGTAGTATGAATCCAAAAACTCTAACGGTCCACTTAAACCTGAATGTGACATCATTGAATACCATACACACGGGTGACGCATTCAATACTTACCCGACAAGTGGTATGAGGTTTTGCCCTACAATCGGAAAAACCGTCCCACCAAACGCCGATCCTACAGCAATGACCCCGAGAGCCAAGCCACTCCTCTTCGAAAACCAGTGACGGACAACCCCCATTGCTGGACCAAATAAGATTCCGCTCGCAAGCTGTCGATACCAGATTGTGAATGGGAGGTGCTGATACTACAAGGACAGAACTCACCCCACCACCGAGCCCCTGTGCGAGAAAGAATTGCCAGTACTTGGTACATTCTGCAGTGAGAAATACGCATGTAAGGAGAAGACAGCTTGCAGTGAAGTAGGGAAGCTTGAGGTATCCCAAATCGAATAACCGTCCTATGAAGAGGCCAGGGATGAACATGAGAGCATACTAGCATGTCCGAGCAAAGCAATCAGCAATGCCTAACATACAGGGGTGGTAGAATACCTGAATGGAACCTATCCATGCACTGCAAGATATTATGTCAACTAGATTTCATGACCTATTGGAAGAATGACCTCACATTGCGGATGGACCACTATCTGGCAAAAGAACACGTTCGTAATAGTCTTGGTACACCTGCAGCAACTGTGAGAAAACTCCTGAACGGCATTGAGAGTATTGCTTACCCCCCACATGTTGATATACCCAAACCTGAGTAATGTGTCGACAGACACCTAAAAGACAGGATAGCACAAACTTACGAAGCAAAAGTGGTCAGTGAAGCCCTACATACGTAACTGAGTCAGACACAATCCCATGGCGCAAGAGGAACCTTACCCCAAGATAACTGACCAGGCCTTGGCCCCCCCGTCGGGAGGATCACCGGCATATTTTGAATACTTGCCGAGAACTGCCGGTGGTGCCTTGTCGTGGCCGTCGAGAGAATTGCCAGAGTATTTTCCTGTAGTTGGTAAGAAAGTATCTTGTGCCACCTCAAGGTCTTCAGACACGCCAGTTGGCTTCTCCGCCAAAGCAGTACCCATCAAAATAATTTGCCGTTAATCGATACACCAAAGGTCCACCCCGTCGAGAGGCTGGAAGAAGAGGATAGTAAGATCAAAGCGGTGAGAGGTCCCGTGTAATATTTATACGACGACGAAAAGTATTCTCTTACACGCGTACGTTGCCTTGCAAGAATGAGAACTGGCCATCTGATGATGATGACAATCGCCATAATTAACGGACGTCGTTTGCTGAGTCCATGGGAGCTCCATTGCAACCATCTATGTCAGCAAGTCAAATACTGTCATATGTCTTTGTCAGACAAGTCGGCTATTCGTCGGACGTGCGCGTGTTGTTTCTACAACATCCAGAAAGAGACAAGTATATATACTGAAGACTCGGGGTACATGTGTCATCTACGACAAGTCGGCGATCATTCGGGATTGAGCAAACCTACTTACTCACCAAGTGAATTTTCCCGGTAGAAAGATCAGCCGTTGGGTACAACTGTTAGGAGTGGCCCTGATAGGAGACAGAGAAATGTTTTCCCATCCTGGGGCCATGGGTTTGTATCCAATTTGATGCCGTCCGTAACGTATGATAAAATGCGTTGGTCCGTTGCAAGTCGAAATGAATTCAGTAGTCACGTGCGACTGCTCCTTATGTAAGTAAGGGAGGTGTGGCACGGGAGCCTCATTCCGATCTCCCTCATAACGAGAAACCAAGCTCAGAACCGAGTCACGTATCAAGTTCGACGAGGGAACCATCAACTGTGTCCAACATACCCCCAACCCGGCCGGCTGTGCAAGTTATCAATCCGAAGTTCTGCCTCGCCGCGGCCGCTTTCCCAAAACTAATACCCTTCCCACTTCTTCATCTGACCCATTAGGATTCACCTCTTCATTCCACGTGCAAGGAAAGCTGCGACGTCTACCGCAAACTTCAGGACAGAACATGGGTCGATATTATCAAAAATGGCAGCTACAATGTTCGCGCAGCTCCCCATGGAATAAGATTTATCCGACGAGGAAGATCTTCCGAGTTCGTTCTTGAGCGCGTTAGAGCGGGAGCGCTGAGGATATGTATGACACTGTCTGAAATTTGAAGCGACCAAGCACGGGGAATCTCCTAAGAACCGCTGCTGCTACCAACGTACTAGAGTCAGACGCACGGTCTGGAACCTGTACCTTCAAATACTGCTAGGCTATCTGACGAACACGAGGAAGGCTTCTTAAGACGCTCTTGCAGTCGTAACATGGAAGTATCCTGTCACGTTGTATACTATATGCGACTTCCATGGTTAGTGCGTTTCAAACTTTGGCCGTGTTCTGTGTCGTTTATATGTTGTACATGCAGTTTCGAAGACAACTATGACATTTTGTCCACATAAAGAGAAGTGATATAGTAGGTATTCATTGAAATCATGATTAGCAGCATGTAGTCAGTTGCGGCATCTGCACAAGCAACAAGCGGGACGGCTATTCACAGTACTCACGTACTTGAGCAAGCCCATCTCATTGGCCGATGAGTCCAAGCGAGTGCAAAACGGGTCTTACTGTCCTAGTGCATGACCTAGCTTTACTTGTCAAACTTCCACTGCAATAGCATTTTTCTAGTTTCTATCACAGATGTATTTACGCCCTATGACTCATTACATATTCACGAGAGGGTCGCGCACCGGTAAGAGCTCTGGGGTTTCAATAATTATCCGGTTCTTCTGGGTCGACGGGCCAGTCGTAGAGTACCCGATACCGGTTTTATACGGTTGCCGTGGAACTGAGTAAGTACACGACGTACGATATGCAGGCGCTTACTATCACAATTGAGAGTACAGCAAAATTTGACTTCACCAGCGCTCCGTAGTAAATTGACCATGGCGCGGTGGCACCACTATCTGGCAAAGTCTAATCTCCCGAAGGACGTGTAATCCCATCAGCATTGTGGTCGATCAAAATACCATCACTATACCACAGAAAATAACGGTGATTATGTCGACTTGTCCAACTTAATGTTGAAGTATGAAGGTAAGTTCTTGAGAGCGATGGGCACAAAAATTATAACAGTTCGATTATTAGTTACATACTGATATATACAGAGACGTACCGACAACGAAACACAATATATGTACATAGGAAGATGTCCAATATCCACTATGTTCGAGAGAGAAGCACAACGAGCATGATGGATGTTAGTAGATGCCCTCACTCATCACGACACAGTGAGTGTAGTGTTGAGAACCTCCAAATAGGGGAAGTAGCCAGCCTGCGAAACAGACGACAGTATTGGTGCTAAGGGCGAGAGACTATAGAGCTGACAACATACCCCGATAAGCGTGACGTGGGCAACCCCAATCAAAGCTGTTCCTGCGGAAGCAGAGCTGGGGACCTGTACAGTGAAGTTTTCATACGGAGGGGTCGTAGGTTCGTGGTATTGTGGGTCGTATGGTCCATTGTACAAAATCTGGCCCATGTAGTCGGATGGAGAGATGCAGCCGTTCGTTCCACAGGATTGGAAGCCAATGACGACGGCCACTTCCTCTGATCCTGTCAAGCTATTCTAGTGAAGAAGTTGAAGTTATGAATGGTCGTCACACGCAACAGAAACCTACAGGACGCTGAACCTGGACTGTCAGGCTGGCACCAGGAGAAATGATGTATCCATTGGGTGGATAACCAATGACAGCAGTCTGGGCGCACGCGACCGCGGAGAGAAGGAGTAAAGGGAGCCAACGGAGGATGGATTTCATAGTACTTGGGGAGGCAGTTACTTGGCAAGAAACGGCAGTGTCAGGGCCAGGTGAAGGACTGCTTCCCATCCTTATAGCATAGGGTGTAGGTTCCTGCTGCGCTGGGCACGGAAGGCCATGCCCGTGACATTGTGAAACACCATGCAAAGTTATAACTGAGGTGATTAGAGGAGAGCAGTGACAAACTTATAATTATAGCCATGTTTTGCAAGGTATCAAAGGCTTGCGTCCGATCTTTTGAACATTGTGCTAGTGATATCCGGATTCTTGTCTCAACCCCATTGCAAATTTACAGCGGCAGCCCTTGACCTGCACTAAGTTTACGCTGGCTGACGGCATCCGCAGCGGTCAGGACTATTGCTTTCGCTCCTTTCGGTTAGGTACTGTAAGCCTGTGTGACTACACGCAAACTGTGGTCTGAAAGGTTAACATTCAGTTGGCAGTGGTGGCTTGCAATACGACGGTTTCACGTTTGAGGGTGACACCCTTAGTTGATTGCCGAAATGGCTCGGTTGGGATAAGGAAATAATATACCTCCAGGTATATCTTTTAATACGTTGGTCGATTCCCCACAGCACTTGACTACATCAAGTGCCATGAGAGTATTGGTGTAGAAAGGATTGGTAGTCCCTGTGAAATAATCCAAATTAACTGGCAAATAAAGCATGGCTCTGGGAGGGTATTCGCAGACGAGTCCAATCGAGGAATAGTTCCACCCTTGATTTCCTTGGCTGCCTTCTGGTGGCTGGGGGTAGTTCCGTGATGGCCAGGTCGGCGTGGTTCGCGCCAGCGGTGGACAGATCCTAGTCAACACTGTCGGCACGTGGATTATCAGGCATGTACGTTTCGCTAGAGACCAACTGGACAGGCATTGAGTGATACATATGACCAACGTCGGCAGCTGAGCCGCATAATGTCCGGCATGAGTCTTATGCCCGATAGCTGTTCAAATCCAGTCTTTGTTCCGTCGCCGTCAGTAATCGATTAAAGCCCGATACCCTATGCCCAGGATCACTTCACTCCTGTCAGTTACCAATCGAATAACTGGTTTGGGCCCAACATACCGAGAGGGTTGAATGTTTCCTGTAGTTTGATGAGGTAGCATCCCGATGGAAATGATTAGTAATGACACTCCATTTCTGTGTGGCACTAGCTCGGAGCGCTCGAGAGAACTTTGAGCCATTAGTATGTACCGGCTATTGTTTCACTCCGACATCAAGAAAATGGATTGGCCATAACCGAGGCTATATCCTCAGTTCCAAACCCATAAATGGGCTAGCACTCGCTTAGAGGTGACACCGGCCAATGGGAGGGCTCACTCGATTTACAAACCTGTCAGAAACTGAATTGAAGTAGACGGTGTAATTCGTCGACTGTGCAGATGGACGATGCGCCGTGTCTCCTTGTGCCAAGTTGAGGCTAAGCCTGAAAACTCTGACCAATTAGTGGTTCAAGACATGTGGTTGGAACTTGGCACCGAGATACAGCCTAGGCAGGCAGACCCAAGACTGAATGGAAGACATTCCATGATTCCAATGAGCTTTTTACTATAACACAGAAAGTCTGATCGTTACTAGCAGCTGTTTGTAGGGACGAAAATGGGCGTGATTTAGTCACCGAGGTTTCGAGAGAGTGTGTTGGTGTTTGACTGGCAGGTGACGCTTCGAGCTTTCGACTTGGAAGTTGCAGACTTGGCTACACCCACAGATCGGTGGCATTTCGACCACGAATGACTCCCGGATCAGCTATCGGAATTGGCCTCTGAAGAAGGAAGCCTGCGAACACTACATCGTAGTCGGGTCTGTCAAGAAATATTATTGGGGAATTCCTATGTCTCCCACCATTTTCAACAGTAGCGATGGCGGCATCCCACCACGGAGGCTAGTCGTCCTCATCTCCGGTTCAGGTACGTCTCCTTTTTGTTAGTGTCCCGGATCCTACCATACCCACTGCCTCAATCCCTTACTCCTTACAGGAACAAATCTCCAAGCACTTATCGACGCACAAAATACACCTGCACTACCACACACCTCCATCGTTCTCGTCCTTTCTAACCGCAAAGCCGCACACGGACTCATCCGAGCTTCCTCTGCCAACCCGCCCATCCAAACAGCTTACTTCGGTCTCCAACCATTTCTCCGCCAGAACGCCGGGAAACAGACAAGGGAGGATTATGATCTTGAGATTGCGAGAATTGTGTTGGGAGCCCGGCCGGATGCGGTTGTGCTGGCGGGGTGGATGCATATTGTGAGTGAAGCATTTTTGGAGGTCCTTAAGGGGGCGCGGGCGCTCCCTCCACGAGGATGCGAAGGAAAAGAGGGACAGGAAGAAGGCCAGAAAAATAATGGAGATGGTGAAGAAGACCTCACACCTCTACATCCCATCCCCGTAATCAACATTCATCCGGCACTTCCCGGTCAATTCGACGGTGCAAATGCTATCCAACGAGGTTACGACGCTTTCCAGTGCGGTGAAGTCGACAAGCTTGGTGTTATGGTCCATCGTGTTGTCGCGGAGGTTGACCGCGGCGAACCACTTGTCGTGCGCGAAGTCCCGATCGAGAGGGGAGAGCC
This sequence comes from Scleroderma bovista, assembly GCA_037178675.1. Lineage (NCBI taxonomy): Eukaryota > Fungi > Basidiomycota > Agaricomycetes > Boletales > Sclerodermataceae > Scleroderma > Scleroderma bovista. The sequence goes on along the minus strand of JAYMGJ010000114.1, from coordinate 14,854 downwards.
GATCAAGATGTATGAGCAGAGGCTACACCAAGTCGAGTGGGAAATTATCGTGCAGGCGACGAAGAGGGTGTTGGACGAAGTCAAGCCTCTACCACAGGAAGTCGTTGACGAAAACACTGAATAGATATTCCACCGTGGCAAGCTACAATATGGAGTAGGATTTTGGAATTTACAATCACATTTGTACAGTATGCTTATAAAATATCGATATTCAGGTGAACTACTATGCTACATTAATGCTTGTCCGACCCTATCCACTCATACATCCAACTAGAATGGGAACCTCAACTGAGATTCAGCCGTAAAATCAATATTTTGTCTCGAGAACTCGTCACTGAAAAAAAAACCCCCAATCATAGAAACGTTATTCATTACAACATGTAAACGAGCGGATACCCACCTGGACGGAGTATCAGATACCACTTCTGGCGGCTGCATGCGCGACACACGCCGACTAGGAGGTGGGCTAAGCATTAAGAATGGATAGGCATTTTCCTTCTCGGCCATTGAAGGGAAATACCCCTTGCCATCATAGGACGTCCAGCGTCCGGCCAATTCCTCTCGCACAGCAAGATCTCCATCTTCAGTGGTAGGCTCGTCCTCAGGCCAGAACCGCTCTAGAATTTTAGTGCCTAGTGGTGGCTAATAAGCACACATCCGGTACAGGCGCACAGAGGGAAATGAAAAAGGGGGAGATCAGCCCCCAGCCAAGTCACGCGACAGAAAATGAAGGATCGACTTACCACGACCAACGGATTTGTCGCAGGGGAATGGAGAGATCGGATGCTAGTATGCATATACTCTGACATCGACGATGTCCCAGACTCTGACTCCGATCTGGATACAGAGGACCATGAAGGTCGGGATGACTCTAGAGATGAAGATGACGGGGTGGATCCCAGTCCCATTCCTTGGTCACATCCTCCCGTTCGCAACCTTTTACCCAGTCCAAAAAACATCAATGGCTTGTTTTTGAGTGCAGCAGGCATAGATAAGTGTGGCTTGAATAAGAGGGCTGAGAGGGCCGGAGTACGGGGTCGCGCTTTGGGCTTCGGGTTGTCGTCGTTCGGGTCGATGGAGCTCAGCATCCTCAATGACGGATGTGGTTGAGCGCTGGGCATTGCGTTCGCGGTATGTTGCACAGAAATGTAGAAGGGATACGTGCGTGACCGCAGAAGAGCAGTGCCTGGAAGTTGGCCGTGGAGAGAACCGTCACCCATACAGGTCTTATACCTACAGCAGGGCCTTGATAAAGCCACGATTCGAGGTGGTCATAACGTAGAAGGACGCAAGTGGACGCTTCCACCATCCACAGACCACACTTAAGCGTTTTGGGGTGGCAACGAGACAAAGAAGGTCAGATTAAAAGATGTACTTTGCGGTAGTGATCTATAATTGTTGATAACATTAACTCACCAAGATTCCTTTGTTCGGACGAATTCAGGAATAGTTCGTCAAAGTAAGCGTGCCTTATGCGAGTGGCTCGTTTTACGGCAGACGATTGGCAAGCAACACAGGAGCGCAATTTCTTGTCTGTGTGGGCCAACTTCATCACAGTGTGCGGCAAGCGCCGAGGCCAAAAATATTTATATAAGTGGAAAAAGATATACGTATTTCGGTCATGAATTCAGTGTGCAGGTGATTCACCAACAACAACCTGGGAACGTTGGCAGGTTAAACTGTCTGGCAAGCGGCAACTACCCAAGAAGGAAACGACATACTGAAATGCGCTAGGCGCCCATCTTTGCATCCTGTGCATTAACCTCGGATGTGGCGTGTTTGGTCTGTCATGTACAGCACCCCTGTCTACGTGCCGCGACTGCCCTTTACAACCCACAGCATCTTGGCAAAGTATAATGGACCCTAGATCTGGCTCCGGCATGGCCTCTTTGCCCTCGGGGGCAGGGACATATACGCATATATGTCGTCTAGGGACGACCACCACACAGACCGCATGAATCAAGAACGAGCAACGGAGCTAAGCCCAAACCTCGATCAATCACTTTCAATCCCCTTCTTGAACCATTCTTCTGTAATACGAACAATCAATCCTCGAACCATCTTACCAAGGCCCTAACACGTCGTACGGCAGCGTCACTTTGTCCAAGCGGGGGTTGGGCCGGAGCCGTGCATCAGTGCATGTGCTTGGTAGTGTGCGGTAGCAGAGTTGGGAGCGGGGAGGGGAGGAGGACGCATTTCGGGGGAGGCTGTGAGCGTAAGAGCAGGAGTGAATGCAAGTGTCGAGGTTGTTCCTTGTACAGGTCGAGAGCGGACTTCGAGAGTAAATAAAGATCATGTATAGACAGCGGCCTAGAAGCATTGCGAAGCGACGACAGTTGTGGCGACGTGCAGGCTAAACTGAAAATTTGGAAACATTGCGATGGTAGCCGCGTCTTCGTCTGAGTATGCGTATGACACGGTCTCCTGCGTCTCATAGTCTCACGTGGCGGCTGTGACTGGGAAGCAGGAAAGATGGCAGGCCAGTCGTCGTAGGCTTGCTTTGCACACTGCTGGAGTTGGCGGCTACGTAATGAATGTTGACGTGCGCTCTGATTTGTTTAGTATTGTAACACTCCGGAAATATCGCTAACAGAAGAAACGGCGCACACACCGGGAGTTGGTCGTATCTCCATCCTGTGTCTCGTTATATTTGGGTCCATCATCATCCTGCTCCTCTTCGCCGTCTGTATCCTTGAAGATCACGTTTTGGTACAGTAGAGATATTTGTCGGCTGGATGCATCGAGTGTTGCAAGAAGGTACACCACGGAATGGTAGTGTTGGGAAAACGATGTAGAGAGGACGTTTACATGCTTTCTGTCGTTTTCCAGCTGGTGTATGAGCTTGGGTCTGTCCCAATTTCTGCGGCAGAAGGAGCACCAAGGAAGATACGGCAATGAACCATGATTCTGATCGTGGTGACATTCGTCTGAGAAGAATTTACATAGAACTGCTTCGCGGAAAACCGACCTTGTCAAGAACTTAGCACTCAAGCACAACCTTTGTTGGAGGGAAATACGAAGTCACTTACATAAGCGGGACATTTTCGGAGACTTTGAATGAAATTTGAATGATTCAACCTGTTCGTCCGCCACTAGTCTCGTACCCAGACGTTGTAGTGCATTCTCGTGCTGACATAACACGTGTGAACATGATGACATAAGAAACGTGCAGAGAATGCACCACAACGTCTGGTGCAGTTCGGTCGAGAAACCCCCCATGCGTCACACCAGCAGATCACATGACTTAGGAACACATCATATCTGAGCATTTCGACAAGTACTTTTGTAGTATTGTTTGAAAATACAAAGCTTCTTCTTCCATAACCCTGGTCATCTCTTACCTAGCTTAGACCCAATGGCCCCTGTCCATCCAGTGATCACTGAGAGCCCAAACCCTGAGCCAGATCAGGTCAGGTCATGAGACTATCTTGTGGAAATATGCAGAGATGCCGCACAGAAATGCGTGTATGACTCACAGAGAACACGGCATGAGCTTACACACCTCTTTAAGGAGCACTGTAGAGGGAAAGTCCCCCACAGCTGGCAGCTCGATGCTGCTGAATGCCTGATCTAACGGGAAGTACTGTCTGGAGATAGACAAGCACAGCGGGCCTAGACAAGAATGATAATAGAAGTTATCAACTCACTCTTGCTAGTTGGTTCAAACTTGGAGGGATTAACTGAAGGTGGTTAAGAGAGTTCTTGAATAGAACAGAGGATAAAACGTAGTGGGTAAAATCCTACTCTGCTATCAAGAAGCATAAGGGTATTTATACGTCTGAGCTGCGCACAGACCATGTAAAGTAAGAAGTCTCTGTGAATCCATAAACGGACAGGTAGATAAGTACCTTCCTAACATAGTAGTTCTGTGGAAACTCGTAGAATCTCGTAGAAGGCCACAGTGAGTCATAAGTAAGACAAGAGATAAGAAACGGTCTAGATCGACCCATAGGAATGTTCCAGAAGGAACGTTATCTCTCCTTATTTTGACACGTCATAGATAAGGGATATGACTCCAGTTAGTCGGTACTTTGTTAACCGGTCATGTGACTCAAAGAATCACATGGAAGACGACGAGTCCAGACACATCACGTGTCAAGGCTCTAGAGAAAAGTCACGTGCTAGTGATGACTAAGCACTTACTTTCTCAACATGATCTTGGGGGTTGACAGCATAATTATTGCGGGGACTGGAGCCGGGAAGACCATGCCTTTCGTCATGCCCTTGATGCAGGACAAGAGCAAGATGATGCTTATTATATCTCCACTGAAGGCACTGCAACGTGATCAGGTATTGTAATGGAATCATACAAAAACCTGAGTACAACTAACCTATTCAAACAAAGAAACACTGCTTGAAAAAGATGGGCATATCAGCGGTTGCGGTCAATGCAGAGACATGGAACACGAAATAAAAAAATGTGTGGTTCTAGAAATTAATCTCATAATGCAATCACTAAACTTCAATAGGAGTTGAAAGCGCAAACATACCAAGCTATCCTTGTCAGCCCAGAAATGTGCCTGGAACATGATGGATTTCGACAACTCCTCAAGTTACCCAACTTCATGCACACCCTTCATCAGCAAATCCTGAGTTTGCTTGACAGCGCTTGAACTACTTGGCAGCACCTGTCAAGCACGTAAGTAATTTAAGTACGTTAAGCAGACAAAGTGCTAAGCATGCAAAGCATTCCAAGCACGCAAAGTAACTTAAAAGCAAGTTAAGTTGATTAAGTAGGATAAGTAACCAAGTAGCAATACAAGCCGAGTCAAGTAGCTGACAGAATTGAGTATGCATGGTGATCCACAAACTTGTTCACATAGAAGGCAGTGAAAATATCGTAGGAATGATGAGGCTTTATGTTTCGCGAGACAAACTGAGTCCCATACAAAGGAATAAGGTGAGCCGCACGGTATATAGTATCCACATGAATGACGGAGATGGCTCGACGGCGATCTCTGGTGGAGGTCGGGCGTACAATCCACATCCCTGTATCAGCGTCTGGTTCATCCCCAACACGGTCGAACCATTGCACTACCGCACATGGGTACCGCTTGTCGTGAAAAACAAAAGAAAAAAATGTAAGGACACGCACGATGTCCAAACCGAGCATGCCATTACGTCCTGGGTCAGTGTTCACAAATGCACAATCATAGCGGGGAGGTCCATTCTGCCATGAATGACATGAGCGGATGTACTCACGCCGCATGCCACCAATACCACTAATGTCGCTTGGTGCATAGAAAAGTGCAGCCGCAGAATTAACAACTGTGATTTTGTTGCAGGTGGGACGCTCATATATTGGAACATCTCTGAAATTGCGCTCGTCGTCAGGGTTGAGCTGTTGAAAAAGGAACTCCTCGACAAGGGTGGGGAGATGCCGCAAGCTGAGCTCTTTTGCAAGCTCCATCACAGTTCTGGCTCGCTTCGTTTCTGAATACAAGAGATTAAGTATATCAAATGCTCAGGTCAGTAAGGTACTTACGAGCCGTGTGTGCGAGTTCAACATGTGCCTCTATGGGCACCGGACAGTCCACAACCTCATCTCTGTCTTCGTCCGGAACTTGTGAACGACGCAGTGAATTGTTGCCTTCGTTGCTGACCTCTCCCCCGTCTATACTTCCAGTCAATGCAATGAAAATCAATAAAAAATAGAAGACTTACCTTGAGTCAAAAGCGACTGCATGGCCACTGTTAGGCAGGTCCCCTTTAACATCCCTCGCCTATGGAAGTCTCTTCGAGATGCCACCAACTTGTCTAAGCGTTGATTAATGATGAGCATCTGACCTAGTGGTTTGTTACGGTTTGTCCGCCGGTAAGGGGCCTTCACAGCATCGATATGTTTTGATTCGGTGATTGAGGTACAAAGCCCATTGGGTGCCCCAAATAAACGAATAAGATCCGGGTAGTGTTTCATAGCATGTTGGCGAGGTAGGGAAAATGTCGACACTGTTCCTGATTGTCGGAATACTTCCCGGCACTCATGGAAGCGTTTAATGGCATCTTGGATGGCAGCCAACGTGGCTTCAGTGATAACATTGCGGCGGGCCAGGTACGTGAACTCCAGCAAAGCACGGAATGTCCGCACAATCTCGACTGGAACGTGCCCCTCGATGGCAGGTAGGTAGACCTACATAAATATATCAATGATGAGCCATAAGGAAAGTGCAGTGTAAACAAACCTTCATTAATGCCTTCGAGTCATTCCCTGTCCACTGTTTGAAATGGCGGCCCTCAGGAAAGCGACGAAGCCCTACAAAAGGGGCTATAGCAGCAATCCTAGAATATGGCATGTCAGACTTGAAGACATGTTAGAGTTGTGGGAGCATACCTCCGATCAATATCATCCAAGATCATATTAGCCTTTGCCGTGCTATAGGTTGCCTTCAGATAGTCCTCGACCCACTCAACTAAATGATCCTTGAATATTCCTTTGATGATCTGGTGTAAGAGGTCAGGTGCAATGAGTTCGTATATATCGGCACGGGGAAAGTCATTGGTGAATGGCTGGTGTCATTGCTCAGAATATACACTCAACAGGATTAATGGAAAACATACGACCAGGTCTCCTACAATGCCATACTCATCCCACAAATCCTGGAAATCGAATTCTTCAATCAATGCCTCTGCATGTTCACGACTCCGATAAAGTGCATCCTTGTCGAGTTCGTGCTTCATTGCAAGACATCTGAGATTCCAGTTAGTTGTCTGTGAAGCTTGGATAGCACAAGAACTTACTTTACACACCAGCCTCGCACAATGCACGCCAGAAGAACTTGCTCTTCGTAGTCGGCAATGTAAGGACCGAGCTGGCAAGCCAAAGATCACACGATGCGGTAGTGTCCATCACCAAACCAAACCGGAAAACTTCTGGCTTAGTCATTGCTGGCTTCAGGTTACGAAGGATGTGGGCAAGTGATGCATGGAAAAGCTGGCGTCGAAATTTCCAGAATGCAGGGGTGGAGGCATGTTTTTTGTCCGCTGGAAGTAACCCAAGCCATCAGTTTATTTTCAGTGCAGAGTGACAAACACCTACTGTGTGGCATTGCAAGGAAACCAATAAGAACAACACCATTACAATGTGCACGGCGAATCTTATTCCGAATGTTCCCAATTGAGAGATAGAGGGGATAATAGTCATTCTGACCTGTCGCGACCGAAACGGTTGTCTTGTCGCTGCCCAAAATGATAGGAACAAATGTAGAACCATGCGTTGCAGGATCCTGAGCAATTGTGTCCTTTTCAAGTACGACCCACTGTGAGTACGAGATGAAAGAAGGTGGATGAGATCATACCGCTTGTTTCCAGGCCCAATCACCTGACATGAAGTCCTCCCATCTTCGCTCGTCCGTTGTGCTCATGTACTCCCGAAACGGTTGGTAATCCATATCACCAGCAAAGTCTGGCCGGGAAAGCATTTCACGAACCACCTCCTTGGGATCCCGGTACCAGATGTCATACGTATCATTCATCCACGGTGGCACCTCATCAGTTGGGCGTTCACCGGTATAAGAAACACAAAAACTCTCCCATTTCACATCCCCAAGTGGGGTGTTATCAATTGTCTTGTACATTTCAGCACTGTCCTGAAAGACTTGCTGGCCACTGGTACCAAGGAGTGTTGCATTCCAGAGATCCAACAGTTCGTTGATGTTGGCTGCGGACATTTGACTGCGCCGGAAGAGGAAGTCAGCCAGCTCAAACTCTGGACGACTCGAATATGGCGACCAGTCGTCAGTTGGCTTTTCGGGAAGAGGTTCGGGGGGCTGACCAGCAGGGAGGAAGGCCCCTGATGCATCACAAGGACGCCCTACAAAATACATTGTTAATGCATTTGAGGTTAGTCCTAGAATTCGTGTTACATACCAGTGAGTCTCGGGTGATAATTTCGATAATACATGTCACCCTGCCCAACGAATTCTGTACAAAAGGGATGATCGTCATAGTCATCTGGTAGGGGCTGGAATTGTTCCTCATCCCGCAGGGACTGTTGATCTTGGCCCTGTTCCTGTTGAGCCAGGTCAGAGACTTCGATGGGTGGAAGGTCTGGATGGCAGGCATTCAGGTGTTGTGTTAGACCCGACTTGTTCTTGAACCATCGATGACAGCCAGCCTTGGTGCAAGGAAGGCGGAAGAATGTTCGGGCACGCATGCCAGTACCCAGCGTTGTCCTGTCAGACAAATTACAGGGAAGAGAGAGCGTGTAAGTGAAGAGAAAATTACGAACTGACCTGTTGCGCGTAGCCAAAAAAAAAAAAAACTCCGAGCACTAGTACTATATGGTCTGAGGGAGGATGAGGTGTACATAATGTTCACCTTTTTTTTTCTTTCTTCTGTCTCCCCACTTCAGCAAAGTCAACAAAAACCGTCAATTGCACAAGGAATGGGAAACTCACCAACCACCGATGGACTTGATGGGACTCTTGCAAGTGGTCGCCCAAAACGTCGGACAGCAAATGTGCACCCCGGTCAGATTGGTAGTACTGATACTGGACTCTTACCTTAATAGTCCTGGACAGTCAACCAAAAAGACGTACCAGTGCACAGAAGCAGGCCGACGACAATTGTGCTCAGGAGGCCCTGGCTGCGAAGGTCACGGCAATGCAAAAGGGCTACCAACGAGTCAGCAATATTGAAGAGAGGATGCAAATGGATCAAACCACCGATAGTGCCATCGGTACTAGGCCAGTGAGGCCGCGCCCTCGCCCTCGCATTCGCACTGCTAGCGTCCCTGGATCCATGTTGCAGGAGGCTGATGGCATGGACACTGGTGCGTACTTGTCCTTAACAAAGAATCCATTAGACTGATCTCATCGGTAGAGATGATGAGTGAATCACTTACCCCTGCAGCTGTTGTGGAAGACAATGCCAATGGGACTATTACGTTGAAGGAGAGCAGGGTGAAGGCAACAAAGCCAGCACTTCGAGAAGCAATAGTCGCTGCACGCAAGAAGGCTGCTGCGCCATCTACACGTGACATGACTCATGGTATTATGATCAAAGACGGAGTATTGATGTATGTTGATTTCTAACTCTATGTTAATCCTAACTGAGGCAACACTTTTCTTTGCTAACGTGCTAACGAATACTAGCTCGGATGATAAAGTTGCTTTAGCCAACTTACGTGTCGAGAACTGGGCAAATGTTGTTGACACAAGTCCTGCGCAACCTCCGAGCATCATTGCAAGTCCTCGCACATCAACCAGTGCCCCACTTCCTTCCCCAAGTACTTTGACTACAAGTGCTAGTTACGTTGGGTCCTATCTCACACCAGATGTTCCTGTGCACTCACCTGCTGAAGACTGCATTGCTGATAGCCTGGAGCCAATAATTGATGCTGAGATGCTCAGTCGTGTCATGGTTGAGTACCCTTTCATACTAAGTGAATCTGAAACTCACGAAATGTAACGATAGTCTCAGTGCACCGCTGCCATGGCCAAGGATTGTGAGACCAATCATGCTGGCATGAGACTTGCCAGCACCAAGAGAAAGGCACCGGTACTGGATGACATTGAGGTTGAGCTGGACAGCATCGAGCACGACTATGAAGACTACACTATCCAAGCACAGGAAGTGAAGCAAAAGGGGTGTACCACAGTCCAGGTATGAACTACTGCACGCTACCATGTCTATTGCCATCATTTTTTTTTTCAGACATCGGTTACAGTTACGAACAATGTGCCCAAGAAGGTCAAGTTGGAGCCCGGTGAAAGTTCTCTATCGAGCTTATCAAGCAAGAAACCACTCACAGCAAGCACGCAATCTGGAGATGACTTGTCTAGCCAGACAAATACTCGCACAGCTGTGCAAGGTCGCTTCAACAATGGTGATCTTCCCTCCGACCTACACAAGGATCAGAAGTGGTGCAAGGAGGTCATTCCAACACTAGTCCTATGGGCTGGAAATCAAGATGACGCATTCAACATCACCAAGCAAGATATTTGCAATGCTTTGCGGGAGATCGTGCCGGTGGTGTACCCCTTCCTCAAGAATACTGCCTTCATTCATGCAAACTCGCCCATGGTTTCCGTGGTAAGTACTCTACTATGTTTTGACTCCATAGTTGGTTGAGCCCGTGTGCAGGCATCTCAACGTTTGTGTGACTGGAGGCATGGATTTGCCTCTGCGGCTGTTGCACAACTCACTGCCTTCTTCCTCACCCCTCGGGACCTGACACCTCAAGCCACTGCGCAATTATTACTGGACCGCCTTAAATTCCTATACCTGGATCTGGATCAAGATGATCCCGACAAGGCTTTCTGTTCTGTTTTTGTGCAGCAGTTGCTTCTAACCAGCCACTTGAATGCCATCAAAGGACACATGGAAGTCCCTGCTCTCGACACCTCCGCCCTGGTGAACCATGGTGTGGCTGGGGCCCTTGGGCTTTGCAGTGCTGCGGTAACATTTATTTAAGATGTTGGCGACATTATAGAACTGATTTGTGTTTTTATAGCTCCAGCGTGGATTAACACTCGTCAAAATGGGTGACATTGAGTTCGATTCAACGGTCCCAGTTAAGGGTGGTATTACTAAGGTGACAACAAGAGATGTGCGTACTCCGAAAAAACTCAACATGGCGTCGGGCAAGGACAGTAGGACTGCATGTGCATTCTCGGACCAGAACTGGGGTGGCCCAACGAGGAAGCTTACAGCCGCAGCCAAGAGGAGAACTCTGTCGCAGTTGGAGGCTATCGTAAAAATGGCGTGCAATTCTGCCGTGGGGGAGCGCGACCCCGATTCATTGAGCAATGCGGAATCTGATGATGAATATGCTCTCATCTGTACGTGCCTGTTTTGACTGATGGCCATTCAACTAATGCCTATATTTTTCACCGCAGGATCAAGTTGAACATGCTAGCGTCACTAGTGTCCCCGCTCCTATCCAATATATACTTGTGTTCATGTTGCAGCCGACACTTCATTCATTTCGTTCAATTTGTCGGGTGCCACTTTTTAATACTACTTGTCATGTGCTTATCTACTTCTTGTCACACTTTAATGCTACTTGCCATCTGCTTAGAACGAGTCGACCATGATCAAGTGTGAAATAAGTAGATGGCTAAGTACGTTGTAAGCAGAAAATAAGTGTGCAAGCACAAATTAAGCAAGTTTTCATCGTAGAGATCTACTTATCCAAGTATCGCGCTGCTTATCCGTTGGGTCAGTTAAGTAGCTTAAGTAACGATTAAGTAACTGTCAAGTTAGGTTAAGCGAAGTCAGGTTTTGCTGATGTTATGGGTGTTGTCGTGGATGAAGCACACTGTATAACCCAGTGGGGGGGTGAATTCCGTACCTCATACGACAAGTTGGCCGACTTACGATCTTATATATCTGTCAAGACCGGTTCTCCTCAACAATCTTACTAGGAGGTCCAGAGGTGCAGGGAACTAATGAGGAGGTAAGTCCAGACACTAGTAGGTGCTAGTTAGTGCGGAGAGTCAAGTCCGGGTCAAACGAACGAAGTCTGGGCACTAGAGGAGCACAGGGAGTAAGTCCGGGTTTTTGCGGAGTAAGTCCGGACCGCGGGAAAGTGGTCCAGAGTTGAGCGCAGCTTGTCCGGAGTGAAGGACATCCCAGAGGTGGGATAAGTCCTGAGAGGTCTAGCATTGAGTCTGGGACAGAGGTGGCTTTTGCCCTCGTGCAAGTAGGAGACTTGCTAGGATTGGACATAGGACCAAGGGGACGAGATAGGATGGAGGCCGGAGTTGGCCGGAGTTCAGGAGAACAAGATGGGATTAGGAGAGCATGGTGGGTAGTACAGAGTGGGGAGTATCTTAGTCGAGATTTGATCTAAGGATCTACTAGGCTGGAGTACGGTAGTTTATATAGTAAAGAGACTAGAGGTGAGTATATACGGTGACAAGTAAACACCCTAGTCGGGACAAGGGATGGAGCAGAAGCAGACAGGAAAATAAACCAGGGACAGGAAAATAAACCGGAGCGATGTCCAGGACCGGAGGAAGTGCATGACCGGAGGAAGTGCAAGAGCGGAGGGAGTGTGCGAGTGGAGGAAGGGCAGAGTGGCCGGAGGAAGGTCTGGAGTTGGACATGGAAATGTCCTAAGCCTTTGGTGGACCTGACAGAGGAAGCGGAGCAGGAGCAGGAGCAGAACTGAGCCGGAGTTGGATGTACCAGCCGGAGTTGGGCTACATCGCAGACAAGGCTAAGGGAGTGGCTGGACTGAAACCGGAGTAGCAACTAGTGGTAGGTACAGGTCCGACACGGAGGAGTTAGACCACGGATCTGTCTGTAGGAAGACAGGGGTTAGTCCTGAGGCGGAGATGGACGTAGTGACCGGAGTTGAGCTGGAGTGCAGCTATAGGGCTGGAGATGGCCGGACTAGATCCGGAGTTGCATCTATGCCTAAGGAGAGGTCAGGCGGTGTAGGGGGTGAGTCCCTTGAAGGCGCAAAAATGGGTGTCCGCCCAAGGAGACCTGGTCTGGCTTGACTAGGGGAGCTAAGGAGAATAGAGCGCAGGAGCGCACTCGGAGGTTCCGGGAGTTGAGAGAGAGCAGAGTAGGGGTGAGGAGCGCAGCGAAAATGCGCAGGGAGTGTGCAACTAGGGAGTAGGGAGGTTGCCTAGTGTGTGTAGACACGCGCTAGGGAGAGCTGGGAATAGCGGGATCCACCGGAAATCGTTGGAGCGCCGAATAGGGTCGTCTAGGGTCGTCAGAAAACAAAGAGAGAGCGGCAGGACACGAGAGAAACGACAGAGAAACACCGGAATCGACAGAACTCGCACTTAGACACTCAGACGGGGGCGGAAAAGAAACTTCTTATTTTTGTGAGGACTAGGGCTATATACTGAAGCCTAATCCAGGGGGAAGGGTACAAGCGACCCGAAGAGAAGGAGAGAGGATGACAGCGCTAAGAGGGAACGTAATACTAACATAATGACAGCTGTCAGGGATGCTAAAGCGAGGGGAAAGGCTGAGGGACACAAAGGCAGAAGCTAAAGTGACAGGAAGAGAAGTGGAGAGCAAACCCTATGTAGTGCGACCCTATGCAGTGCGATGCGACCCTATGCAGTGCGATGCGGCCCTATGCAGCGAGACCCTATGCAGGAGAGTGACCCGATGCAGTGCGATGCGGCCCTATGCAGCGAGACCCTATGCAGGAGAGTGACCCGACCCGATGCAATGCGACCCGATGCAATGTAGCGCGACCCGATGCAATGTAGTAGTGCGACTCGATGCTACTCCAAGTGACTGAGACAGTCAGGAAGGGATAGGGATGAGCTACGCATGCAGGACCTTCGCAGGGCCCTATCGGGTGTACCAAGCTGCGCATTGGAGAGCTCTCGTGCGGGTAGGGTGCGGGTGGCTGTGCTGAGTAGCGTGGACTAGTCCAAACAGACCCGAAGCTATTCCGAGTGATCGCGACGCTCGCAGGAAGAGATAGGGAATAGCTACTCATGCGGGACCTTCGCAGGACCCTATTGGGTGTACCAAGCTGCGCATTGGAGAGCTCTCGTGCGGGTTGGGTGCGGGTGGCTGTTCTGAGTAGCGCGGACTAGTCCAAACAGACCCGAAGCTATTCCGAGTGATCGCGACGCTCGCAGGAAGAGATAGGGAATAGCTACTCATGCGGGACCTTCGCAGGACCCTATTGGGTGTACCAAGCTGCGCACCGGAGAGCTCTCGTGCGGGTTGGGTGCGGGTGGCTGTGCTGAGTAGCGCGGACTAGTCCAAACAGACCCGAAGCTATTCCGAGTGATCGCGACACTCGCAGGAAGAAATAGGGAATAGCTACTCATGCGGGACCTTCGCAGGACCCTATTGGGTGTACCAAGCTGTGCATTGGAGAGCTCTCGTGCGGGTTGGGTGCGGGTGGCTGTGCTGAGTAGCACAAGCGAGTTCGGGTGAATACTGATTGGTATATGTGCACCTAGAGATGCATGCGTCTCTACAGTGGGCCATGGTTAGACCGGAGTTGCGACTGGAAAAGTATGGATATGACAATATCTTCGGATGTTCCCTTCCTTGCGACGTCTGCAACTCTCGCACCTACTGCCCTACAACAAGTCAGAGAAAAACTACAGATTGACCCTGCAAAGTCCTTCCTTGTCAACCTGGGTAACAACAGGCCAAACATTACACCCTCTGTCGTGAAAATCAAAAGCCAACATGACTACGATGCCCTCTTGGACTTGATTGCTACTGGAGTCTTGGACCCTTCTGACCTTGTCAAAACGATCATATTTACTAATTCCATTCAAAAGACACATGAAATTTTACGGTTTCTGCGCCATCACCTTTCAACATCTTGTGGCAAATATATTGCAAACTTCCATGCACTTCGGAGCACTTATGCTAAGTGGCGAGTGATGTGGGACTTTCAGACCGGTGATATCAAAATCTTGATCGCGACAGAAGCGGCTGGAATGGTGGGTTGTGAATAATTATATGTTCATGACTTGTATACTGACCATGAACTTACTAAGGGTGCTGATATACCAGATATTGTGCTCGTCATCCAGTTTGGTGTCCCTTCATCATTGGAGGTTTGGACGCAACGCACAGGACGTGCAGGAAGAACACCAGATCTGCAAGCACGAGCTGTGCTCATTGTTATGGTCCAACTTTTTTATCTTATCTAATCTGCGATTAGATAGCATTTATCTTATCTTAGTGTACAGCCTCTATCTTATCTACCTAGTCTAGACCTGTACCTCGTGCTGTACACGCTGCCACCCTTGACATCATTACGCATAGCCTTAGCTCCACAGTGATGTCATTACATAGCCTTCTACCTGCACGTAGCCTCATGGATAGCCTCGCATAGCCCTCGTGTATAGTAGTATATATACCATGCAATCCAGCACCCAGAGGCTCCCCATTCAAGCTCATCTTG
>JAYMGJ010000113.1:0-21391 GCA_037178675.1 Scleroderma bovista | reverse complement strand
CACTCCAGCTGCGAAACTAGATGGTCCCGAAACGCCTGTTGCAAGGCGAAGAGCACGAGGGAATGCCCCAGGAGGGAAAGGCGTTACGCTTACCCTCCGTGATCAGGAGAAGGTATGTCGTTCCTGCTGTTGTCGGAGGCTGACCTGATGCTGTGCTGCTACCACTACATTTATTCGGTGGTACACTACGTAGCACATCGACGCACTTAAGAAGGAGAACTTCAACATCAAACTCAGGGTTCATTTCCTCGAAGAACGACTCGCACAACTTGCCCCCGACCAGGTCGACGCTGCACTCAAACAGAACGTGTCCCTAAAAGTAGAGGTCCAGCAGCGGGGTCTCGAGTTGAAGAAACTCAAGCGACTTGTCCTTGAGCTTGAACGCGAACTCGAACGGACACAGCGGGAACGGGAACGTGCTACGTCTTCAAATTCACAACGAGGAACAGAGAGAGAGAAGGAGTTGGAATCGAGGCTCGGGGAACGAGAGAGAGAGTTGAGAGAACTGAGGAGGGGACGGGTTAGTGCTGCAGATGCAGATGCACTCCGACAGGCCGAACTCCGCAATGAAGAGCTGGAAGAGGAGTTGGAGAACGTCCGGGGACTTCTAGAAGAGAACATGGACGAGCTTGAACGACTAAGAGAACTGGTCGAGAAGCAAGGCGATGCCCAAAGTGGCACTTGGTCGCGCAAGGTATCGTCCTTGGAGACGGAGAACGAACAGTTGCATGCAAATCTTGAGGAGCAGGGCGAACTTTTGGCACAGAAAGAGGACGAGGCGTCGGATCTTGCTGATGAGGTTGATAGACTCCATCTAGAGCTACAGGAACTCCAGCGGAGATATCAAGCCGAATCGGTCGAACGGTCATCCTCGCGTGCTCAGAT
Source organism: Scleroderma bovista (assembly GCA_037178675.1). Taxonomy (NCBI): domain Eukaryota; kingdom Fungi; phylum Basidiomycota; class Agaricomycetes; order Boletales; family Sclerodermataceae; genus Scleroderma; species Scleroderma bovista. The sequence goes on along the minus strand of JAYMGJ010000113.1, from coordinate 20,506 downwards.
ACTGGAAGAGAGGGAGGAGAGAGAGGCTGTCGAGGAGGACCTCAATGCAGTGCGGGATAGGCTAGCGGCGACGATGATCGAGCTACAACAGAAAGAAGACGAGCTGGAGATGAAGAATAAGGAGATCGAGGATCTCGTGGCTGACCACGAGCGGATCGTAGGCGTCGTTGAGGATGAATGGAGAGGCGAAGTGGAGGAAGCAAAGGCACAAGTGGAAGAGCTACGTGACGTGCGTATCCAACTTCGTCCAATTTTATTTTATATTCAATTGAGACGACGTTGATGCACGTGAATTCACAGGCCCTTGCAGAACGAGAGACGGAATCCAAGGAACTCCGTCTCAACATCTCAGAATTAGAAGCCAACACCAACGACCTACATGCTAAATTCGAGGCTACGCTACAACATCTCGAGAAAGAAGCCGAGGAAAGAGACACTGAGCTCGAGGCTGCGAACCGCGAGATCGAAAAATTAGGAGAACAGGTTTACCTACTGGAGGTCGAGAATGATAGAGTAAAAGAGGAATATGAGCGCATGCGGGAGGACGAGACAGTAGAGCGTGAACGACTCGAGGCGCTCGCCACTGCACTCAAAGATGTGAGTGGTGCCAATGATAATCCACCTTCGGGAATTGATGGAATTGCCTTTCCAGAAAGTCAGTATGCTCAAGACCCAACTTCAAGACCTACAGGACCTCTACGATCAGACATGTACGGACATCCACGCACACAGATCACGTCAAGAAGAGCTCGCCCGACACGTCGAGGATCTTGTTGCCGAACTCAAAGCAGAGCGCGCTGAACGCGACCGCATCGAACAAGACTTCCTCAACGCTGAAAAGGACTTTGACTCTGAACTCCGACGCGAGCGACGTACGCTCGAGAACAAAGAGGCTGCCCTACGCGATGCCCTTGATAACCTCGCGAAGACGCAGACAATGCTCGAGCAACGGGAAGATGATCTCAAAGCTGTCCAAGATGCGCTCAAGACGAATGAGGAGGCGTCGAAGAAACTTGGAGAGTCCCATACGACGGCCAAATTCTCGCTACAGCTCGAAGTGGATAGGTTAAAGAGGGACGTGCAGACACTCGAGGATGCGCTCACACGTGCACGGCAGGATATCACGGAGCGGGAGGGCACGATGCGCGAGCGGGACACCACGATCGACAAGTTGCACAACGAGGTGCGCGATTTGACGACGCGGCTGGGTAACCAAACGCAGACGCGGCTGCACCTTTCCGAGAAGCTGGATAGTGCGCAGGCGGGTTTCAAGACAGCCGAGACTGAGCTTGCGACGTATAGGTCCCGCGTGAATGAGCTAGAGGCTCGGCTTTCCAAGGACCAGAAACAACTACTGAATGCTGAGGCACAATACCGGGATCAGTTAACAGAGCGGAACACACTATTGTTGACGATTTACCAGTACATGGACAAGATTCTTGGAGTTGACAAGACACCTGTATGTCCTGACATGTCTTTTTTGTTCGTTCATTAATTCCGACCACTTTTGTAGAAGAAAAGTGGCCAAGCTGAGACGAAGCCGTTCACAAACTTCGGGGTATTTCATGACAACCTCATCACGCGACTCAAGGCACTCTCTCAGATTCAGCTTGATTTCGACAAGCGCGTTAAGGAGGCAGAAACGCGCTTCGCAGAGAAATTGACAGATATGCGGAAACAACTTGATACACGGTGGAAACAGCTCGACAAGTTCGAATCGAGTGTCAAGGCATATGCAGACGCGAAAGCCACGTGGCGACGCAAGTATGTGACAAAAGAGGGTGAACTGGAGGCGCTCAAGGTTCGTGATTTTTCCGATGTATAGTCTATGTTGGTCACAACGACTCACATGAATACTGTATGTCTAGGCCACGAACAATGATTTGGTGCAGCAATTGTCGACCGCACGGCGACCTACACAAGGCGATTCCCAAGAAACGCGGACGCTTTTGTCTCGGGCCGTTAATGCGGAGAAGCGTCTCAACGTGGTCCAAAACCAGCTGTTGCAAACAGAAGAAAAAATTTCTTCAATAAACCAGAAGACAACCACCACTGATGCTAAATGGGAAGCCCGTGTTAAGGAATACGAAGCTCGATTGAAGGCCGCAGAAGAGAAATACAAGCGTGAGCGGCAGGGCAACAAGGAAAGGATCTTGGAACTCGAGAATCAGATAAAGTGCGATTATCTCGTCTCCAGCCAACGTTGCGCAAATAACTGACGTTTGTCGTTCTCCGACGATACGAACAGGAGTCTCGAACGCCAGAACGAGTTGGCCCAGAAACGGAACGCACAGCTGGACAACGTAACTGAAGCTGTTAAAAGTAGCAACGGCGCTCGATCGCGGTAATTAGATGGGTTCATCCTCCATTACTCTTGACCCGCCACGAGTTTTTAATGGCTCACGTTGATCATGACCTTATGGCTCACCTACATTTCCATTCTCCGCTTTCATTATGCTTTCGAGTGTCGTTTGCAACACATTCATAATTGCGTACCATACAATCCCAACCTGTACTTATCGACCCAGATTGCTCCACGAGTATCCTAGCCCGGCCATTAGGCCTTTTCTGTTTATGATTCCGATTTCGCAGGCGGATTAGACTATCTTCCTTGGGGTGCGACTATAGGCGAGTTGGAAGTTGTAGTATGGCTTGCCAACTAACCCGTCCAACCACAGGAACACAGGATAAGTAAGCCATGAGGTTGTATTCCGAACCACTAACCATGGATCAATCATAGTGCAGTGTAACTATGTCGGTTCCTCGGGCCAACATCAGAGACTAATCTGACTTGGGCTGAAATAAAGGCTCATCCAATTTTTAGTTCGGTTGAACTACCTCCCAGATGGCCACTGAACATCCACGGGGCCAATCAGGTTAATTCTGGTGATGTATACACTCGCTTGTAAGGAATTAACTTGATTTAGCTACGCAACTACGACATATTTTCGATCTACGAAGCACTCGAGAGGGCCCGGGCGTTGGTGAGGACGCCTACCGCGGACCTCGGGGTGAGTTATGATCGGTACCGGGTAACTGGTATCGATCGTCCTGCGACCGGCAAGACCCACAAAGGGCAGGGCGGACGTATGTTATCTACGACGCACCGAAGCGGCCAGGTTAGATCCCGCGCCCTATGTCCTTAGGCACGGCCCTCTCAGTGCTTTGCCGCCCCTTGTATTTTAGCTTTGATACTCTCTTTGTACCTTAGATACATTGTCTGCTCGGACGTCGAGCCACTCGCGCTTTGACGTCATTAGTACTGTACTTAAGCCGCCTGTAGCAGCTTCGAGCTGCAGCAATCCGATTCCCCCAGTTCCGTATCTCACGTCCGAATCCTCAAGTCTAAGCAGTTACAAGTTTCCCATCGTATCTACAGCGTTCACCGTCTAAAGTTCCGAATCTCTCTCGTCTCTCTTCTCTTGTCCTCTCGAACACCCGAACCCGCACCTTCCCCTTACATCTGGAGCCCACCGCAAGTTCAAAGGACCCCCCTGGACCTTGACCTTGCACCCCCTCACCACATCGTGTCGTTGATTTATTCCTAAGTCCCCTTTTAGAAGCCCCAAGTTCCATCGTCATATTTCATTATTCCACCGCAGATCGAAGGAAGTACGCCCGTCTGTAGGCAAGAGAGCCATCCCCAGCCGTCCGAAAGGCCTATAGAGGACACTCCAGTACAGTCTACTAGAACCATCCGCCCGCCATCGGCGCCGTTTCGTCTGCGCCCAGCTGATTTTCCTGTTTCGCCATTATCGCCCCTGACCCCATCGCCCCAGTCTCGATCTTCGACGATCGCCGCTGAACAGCCATCGCCCACCATTCCTAGCACTCGGAGCGGAAGATCTTATACAGAAGCTGCTCCACAGCCAAATCGTTATCACAAGCCATCCCAGCCAGCCAGTACCTCCCGCCCATCGCAAACTTCTGTACCCCCATCATCCCCAGTTGTCCATACTCAGCCGACGCCATCCCTTACAGCCCCCAACACCATTACACCGCTCCTGACTCTAGCTACAGCCCCCGCTACTGCGCCCTCAGCTCAGCCCCCACTAAGTACTACCCCAATTACTAACACAGCCGCCATGTCTAGTACCGCTACAGGCTTCCGAGGCATGCCTGGTGCTGGATCGAAAGAGGCCCCATCCTTCTCTGGACGCGCCGGGGACCTCCTCGATTTTTTTACCCAATTCGAAGATCTAGCCAATTCATGTGGTCTCACCAGCAGGGAACAGTGTCGAGCGGTCCTCCGATATATTGATTCCGCTACCAAGCGCCTCTGGGTGTCTCTTCCTGAATATGATGCCGCGGATTACAATGCATTCAAGGCGAGGATTATAGACGAATACCCTGGAGCGGAGAAGGGCATGCAATATACCTACCGCGACCTGGAGCGCATCGTCCTTACCCACACAGATTTGGATATATCTACGGAAACCGAGCTCATGGAATTCTCACGCCAATTCCGCCCTGTCGCCACTTGGCTCGTAAAGAACAGCAAGATTTCCGAGCGCGAGCGAGACAAATTGTTCTGGCAGGGCCTTCCGAGGCACATCCGTCATGCCATCTCGCTCCAGTTACAACTCGAAGACCCCAAGAAGTTCGATCACACGGAACATCCCAATTTTGAAAAGGTTATCAAGGCCGGACGGGTCGTTCTCGCTAATGATAGGTTTGATGTTGACAAGAACGATCCGGTGACCCTTCGCCTCCACTCAGTTCGTGACTCAGTACCTCCGTCCGACATCAAGACTGCCCCTTCGCGCCCTAGCTACAACGAGGATAAATATCGTTACCCTGGCGATGCACGCCAGGAGGTTCAGACGAAGACTGTCCGTTTTGACGAGTCAAAGTCACTCATTGATGAAGTCGACGAGCTCAGTCGTTGCATAAGTTGTCTTGATGTTCATGATTCAGCCTACGCTGGATGCTACGCCCGCCTTATCTGTCTGTCAACTGCTGCCGCAGAAATATGGCCACTCCCAGCTGGAGCCAGGCCTCGCGCAGCCCCCGTCCACCAGACCTTTTCAACTACAAGCTCTACTGCCACAGCGCCGCCTTCTGGCAACTGCTTCATGTGCGGAGGGCAGCACCTCGTCAGCCAATGCCATGTCATTGAGGATTACATTTGTGCTGGCCGAATTGTTCGCAAAGATCGGTACCTCTCATATCCTGATGGTTCCCGCATTCGCCGCCATCACGGCACCGGTCTACTTCGTACCACCATCGACGAACGTTACGGAAACACACTGCCGGTACAGGCTTCGACATCAGACGTCCTACCAACTACATCTAATTTTAGACGCGACCCTCTGCCCCATATATCCTCAACCACATCAGGAAAAACACTTTGCTATGTAGCATAGCCACCCAGGTACCAAGTCTCCCAGAGGCTCGATCGTAATACAGTGCATCAGGCACATGCTCTGTCATGCTATCCAGCTGTCACCATGTGACACATAGCACACATGGTTGCCACTATCGCTGACAGCGCAGTCCAGCCAGCTCTCCGTAGTCATTGTAGCCCCACATACACACCATACATCTTCCATAGTCTCAGTAGCCTATTGTCAAGTCCGGGTCTACTCCGGTAGGGGGTCCGGTCAAGTCCGGACGAGCGCGGACGAAGGAAGAGGGCAGAGGGCTGGACGAGAGATTAGTCCGGCCGGAGTTGGTGACCGCTTGGATTCAACGACAAGGACGACGTGCGTTGATCCCTTGCGTAGGTTCCGGTCAAGGTGATAGAGACGGAGACGGAGACGAAGACAGGCAGAGACTGGAGTAGTAACTAAGTTGATTTCAGACTGAGGTATACAAGGTAAACTAGAGGGTACTTATACTAAGTAGAAACTAGGGTCGAGTACATACGGTGACAAGTAAACAACCTAATAGCGGACAAGGAACGACCGGAGTTAGGACTAGGTCAGGTCCGATGAAAATAAAGCAGGTCCGGTGAAAATACTACAAGGTATGAGATATAAACAGAGCACGGAGAACTCACGGTACTACAGGGTTGACGGAGAAGTGAAGTAACGACTGGATAGGGATTAATGCAAAGGGTCGCACTTAGCGGAAGAGTATGTGCGCGTCCGGGACCGGAGTGACGCGCAGAGGTCCGGAGTTGAGCTGTAGTGCTGCGATGCGACCGGAGTAACCGGGTATGATCCGGAGTTGGACATGGTCGTAACACCTATGTTGACCTTACATTATCAGCTTGACAGGACACAAGTGCAGATAAAGATTGTTAGTGCTAATCCGAAGACAGGGCGACAAAAGTATCTAGGTCAATGTACGAGTTAACATGAAACGTGCTCGCCATCTCCAGCACATTACCAGACGACCAATCCGAACCAATATTCCTTCCACATTGGGCTTGAAGGTGGCAAGCGCGCGCGAAGCGATGAACGCTGATCACTGATACATTGCGCCGATGGTTGCGCGTCGAATGAGTGACGATGAACTGGCCAGAAATCGGATCGCGGCGACGGAGCGAAGTGAACCATTCCACATAGGCCAGTGGATGGGGGTAAAGGCCGAGATGATGTGGAAGTTTGAATATGGCGCGCACTTGCGCAATATGGATCGCTACAATACTCGTCAGCGCACGCTTGCGGTGTTGACGAGGCCGGGTACATACCATTGGGCCTAAAATGATCACTTGCCTGATGTCCTTCGTCCCACACAAACGTCATATCAAATCTTGCAGGCGATTCGGCCTTGCATCCACGAGCAGTGACCTTCGGCTTGGCACGAACCTTTTGCCAGCTACTACCATGTCCGGTAACCATACTAGCTCCGCTTGCGACGTATACTTGATGGAATACATCAAATTGATCTGATTCTACCGGAGATACCGTGTTGGCTCGAGTTGCGTGGGAGTTGAGAAATTGCCTGAGCGCCGCAAGGAACTCAGGCGCTTTGTAGTCGCTTTGCAACTGCTGGATGGACACCCCGCGCCGGGAAGGGAATTTGGCCACTTTGTAGTGGGCTTTCGCTAGTATAACCACCTCCTTCAGTAACTACCACAGGTGCAGCAAATACTACATACCTGACGGCTGTCGTGCAGCAAGACGATCCGTGTCGTCGCCACCACCCTCACCCACGTCTGAATCGCTTTCTGAGACGTCATCCCCTCCGCCCGAGCCTCCATGGAGGGCATCCGTGCTTGCAGACTTCTTAAGCACCCTCCAGGCGTGGTAAGTGCTCTTGTGATGGATCGCCTCTTGGCGTTGAAGCCACAAGGCCATCTGTTCGACGTAATCGCGTTTATTGCTTGCGCGGTAGGCGTCCTTTGCGTAGTCAATGTGTAGGCGTTCGGGGTATTCTGTGTTGTATCCATCAGCACTGCCAAGGGATCAGATGGAAGAGACGTAGTGAACGAGAGAATGGATCTTGGGAATGTTGAAATGTTCGCGTATGCCGAGTTCCATGAGAACATCTTTATGCGCGTGGAAGAGGCCTAGGCTGTCCTGCATAGCCACAAGGGTTTTGTCCGTGTGTTGCTGGAACTGTGTGTAGTAGATGAAGTCGAGAAGTGAGCGAGCCACCACGAGGACATTTTCTGCGGCCGCACCGGACAGGAGACCCATGAAAACCCTCTCCATCTCCTTGTGCTCCCTGCCTGTCCATTGTGAGACCGCGGAAATCCCTTTCTTGAAGTGGCGAAGACCTGGATATTGACTCACGGCCTGAAAACGTGCGTCCATCTCCTTTTCGCCGAGCACGCTCAAGCACCACTGCACGAGGTGGTCGTGGAAGACGCCTTTATGGAGTTGATGGAGTATATCGGGAGTGATGCAGGAAAAGATATCGGTGAAGGGCAGGTCCTTCCAAAACGGTTTGTAGACTTCCCGTAAACCTTCCTTATCGAACTTCTTTGAATGTTTGTTTCTTCGCTTCCGCCGCAAGGTCTTCAACGTGTCAACCATGCTGCGGCATTCGCATTCCTCAAGGTCTCCTCAACTTTGCGATTCAACCAGACAACAAGGACAACGACTCTCCTTGTTACACGCCACCAGACACTGCTCAGGAAAATCAGCAACATAGGCGGCCAGTATCGGATGGACTCGACGCACAAAGCCGTCAGTGCAAACCATGGGCTTTCCTCGACGACCAGCCTCGACCAGCGGACGCAACAACAAAGACATCGCATAATGGAATAGCCGATACCCTGCGACAGATCGTGTTTTCTTCTGGAAACACTCCAGCTTTGGTACAGGCAAGTAGCCGATTAGTATTGTTGCGTGCACTGACACTTGTCTTCGAATATCTTTCGAGATATTCCCAATGGTCAGGTATACGGGCCACGCCTTCTTGTCGCCAGTGAACACAGACAGCGCCGTTTTATCAGATGACAAGATCACCGGCGCCACCACAGCACCCTCTGGCAATTTGCCCTGTGTGTCCCAGTCAGCTTGGTAGCATCCTTCGCAATCGGCGGTGAGTACTTACTTGGGTTTTCCACCACCACTCACCAGTCCACATCTCGTCATAGATCCGGTTCTCGCCCTTTGGATCAGCATATGCGCGCTCTGGGACATACGCCATCATGTCTCGGAAGGCGGGATTCCCAATCAGCTCTTCAACACATTCAACTGGATCCCTTCGCCATAGCTCAACCGTCTCCCTCTTCACGGCCCCATCCTCACCCACTACATCACCCTCTACATTGATCGTCTCACATACCCAAGGCGGGCCGGTATATAAAGAATCGATATGCTTGAGGAAAGAGCGGGCGTTATTGAACGAGGCGCCCCTCTTCCGCATCTACAAGTCATGAGTCGCACACAGCGTCAAGCAGGTGGGTCCATTTTTATTCACTTACATAGAATAACTTCAGAAGCTCATCTATCTTCGTTTGCCCGAGGTTCTTCATCAAAAATCATGCTAGCTCCCATTCATCTTCATCCCGGAAAGGCGCCCATTCACTCTCGCCAGTTTCAAGCTCTGCCGCTTCCATAGACTCAAAGACTGTATTCTTCTTATCAAGGATCGTAGCAGCAATGCCATCGTACTGTTCGGTGAAGCATCCAGAGTACGGCCAACAAGGTGAGTCTTCTTCGTCTCCCTCCACTCGCACCCGCTTTGATGGTGGCTCGGACAGATTGGGTGGCCCAGGATCAACGTCAACGCGAGTCTGATGAACCAGGCGTCCATCCGGAACATCAAAACCAATGTTGGGACCATCCATACCATCAAATGCGTCCCCCAAATCGTACGGATAGTCCGGTGCGTCGTTATCCATCTGTGCTGGAGGCTGATCGTCTGCGTCGTCCGATAAAATAAATTTCGACCGATCAAGGAGCTTTGCCCATTGCTCGCGACATGCGGGGGACTGCGCAATATGCCTCTTGATCCCCGCCTCAGTGGCTATGGACTTTAAGCAATAGACGCAGCGGAGGGGGGCCATGGTTAGGTAGGTCAGTCGTTCAGTTGTCTCTGTCCCGTATCTCGCTGATTCTGATTTATCTCTTTGACAGTTTGCAATATACCGGACCATCAGGCGCCCTATACGGATGGATATGTGGGGCTCCTTGTCAACGGTTGACAAATATATGTTTATTTTATTTTTCAGACTATTGCGTGACCATGTCGCGCTGCGCGTTCGTGTCGCGAACATTTGTTGATTTCTGCAAACAAACCATATACAAACAGCAGGTATAAGTGAGTAGATCTGGTCTTGCCATTGATCGTGCCATCCCCCTCACCCGTCCTTTGTCCCAGTCGCACTCTCCCAGCATTAATCGCATGCAGGCCTCAACCAATGGACCCTACCGCGGCCACGCTGACAAAGAAAACCATAGAGGTTAGTCTGGCCCGACAACAACACAGATCGCCGCTGACAGTATTATAAAAAAAAAGATTCTGGTGGTCGGCTGCGCCGACCATCAGAAAAGGTGAGGCAGGCTGTGCATGAACGTGAAGAGACAGTCCAACGGCGCGACGCCAAGGCCCAGAAGGAACGTGAACGCCGCCACCGCCGCCAGTTAATGGAGGATGGGAGCGAGAACAAGCCCATGCACCTGGGTAGGCCGTGTTATACGGTCAGCGGACGATGACAATCGGCCATGCTACACGGGCTGGTGGAAGTGAGGCTTATGACTAGAGCTTTGCCGTATCACAGGGGTCAGCCCCCGACAGCATTGTCACCAAGTGACAACGGTGGGCCCATGGCTCTGTTGTCATCACGGGGTAGGGTGAAAGTCTTAAGCCGGACAAATGGGTGTCGTCATGAAAATACTCGGGCTGAGAGGAGTAGCATACCAATAGAATAAGTGAGCCAGTATGCAATGGAGGCAGTGGGGTGAAATCTGACGGCAGCAATAACACCATAGTGAGCCGGTCAATCAGCATTGCGGCATGGTCAACAGTGCGGCAAAGTCAACACTCCGGCATGTTCAATGAGATGATGTGCTGATGAGATGTTGTGCCGCTGATATGCAGTGCCGCTGATATGTGGTGCCGCTGATATGTGGTGCCGCTGATATGTGGTGCCGATGATATGTGGTGCCGGGTGTTATGTGTCGGCTGCATCTATTGCTGCATCAATTTAGTGCCGACAGTTCCTCGTGCCGGATCTTGGCCTAACGGTAGTTACTTAACACTATATGCATGGCGATACATCTATATAGAGGACATAGTATCTAGGGCCTAATGGGTATACAGGGAGATCAACTTTGTGGCCCAACGCACTCAATGGGACACCTATCCACATGCCTTCCCAACTATATAGTTGTTCCCACATTGAGGGCTTGTTTAATCCTCTGGAACACCCCATTCATGGCTTGTCACTTTAAAATGTACTTGCAAGGTTTGCCTGCATAGCTAGATAACACCTCTGCTAGGGCCTGCCCAATGCTATGGGATACCATGGCCATTGCCTGTCAGACTGAGCTGGGCGCACTGACTATAAATGACGCTGTCTCCAGGGCTTGCCCAGAGTTATGGGACACCACACCTGTGGCTAGCACCCCTTAAAGGTACAGTCTCTGCACAGCCCATTGGAATGCAAGGGACAATAGTTCCATGGCCCTTTGGTAAGAAAGGGACTCTGTTGTTACAGCCTGATCAAAGCCCGAAACACACTATTCCTCTGGCCTGCCAACAGAAATGGCAAACCATATTTAGGGCCTGATGCAAAGCACGGGACACTGGCACTGCAGCCCTCCTACTCACTCCTATTTGTTGGGCTCTATAATAGAATAGAGAACACTATATCCAGGGCCTCCTGCTCTTATAGATGATACGGCACCTGGGGCTGTTATGTAATCATGGGACACCATCATATGGGGCTTGACACATTGTGTGACACCACTTTAGCGGCGTGCCTTGGGAACTGCAGGAGGCAGGGCCTACTCTGCTACTTCTAGCCCCTTGGCCGCAATTCCATGGCTACCCTGCTGCTTTGGCCGCCATGCTGCTAACAGTCCTTCGGCAGCAGTGGCTATCCCTGGTTCTCTGGCCGCATTGCTGTGGCATACCTTTCTTTTGCCGTGATACCGCGGCTGTACTTGTCATAGTGGAGGCATGATTGGTTACAGCCATCACAGCCGCAAACTTGACGACCGGCATAAGGTATCAACTTGCGGCACCCATTGTATTGGAAGATGCGGACGACACCTCCACCCAGACATGTGCTATTCCCATTCATGCCGATGTGTTCCCTGTGTGATTTCTGCCTCATTGTTAACCTGGCCGGGTGTTGCAGCCGCAGCTCAGACTTTGGCCGGCAACATTATATCACATGTGTCGCTTTGGCCGATATTTGATTAACCAATTATTGTTGTGATGAACATATATGTAGGTATTCATACAATGTTTACCTACCACCCAAAGACTCCTCCCATTTCTGCTGCAATGCATTTGGTGCACGGGTTAGCATCTCAATGTCCTCCATCCTTTTTGCACAATGCTGCATCACCTCTATATGATATTTGAGGGCATTGTCCGAGCTCCGCAACATATTGTCGCAGAAGTACCGTGCATTTGACAAGGCCTCGTCGGAGGTATACCCAACGGTGAGTAGAATGGTGACCTTTCTATCAGCAACCTTGGAAAAGCTTTAGTATCTAACACAACATGAATAAGGGAGCATACCAGGTCCGGCGGAAAGAATGCCTCTGCCTCCGATACCATGTCCCGCAGCGGCCGCGTGCTGTACCCTGCCGTACTTGGGCCGTGGCCATTTACCCACCACGAGTTTGCCACTTGAAGCGTACTTGGAACCTGGACTTCGGCGGCCTTCGCATGATAGACGTTCAACTGCCGATGATGTGGATATTTTGGGTGCTTGGAATTCTCTCTGGCATGGCACATGCTCGGCCATTCTGTGAGTACCTTCTTCTTTTGATGATGCACTTGTTTGATCTTCTGCTAGACCCCCAATGACATTCCGGGGGTGTCCAAGGCTTTGGCCGGTCCTACTGGCTATCAATGGAGCAAGGATATATGTCTTCCGTCGGCAATACTTTCAGGTGTTCTTTCTATTATCCATCCACCTCTATACCATGCCGGCCACCTTGCCATGCAACACTTGACTGACTGGGCGACCGGCCATGATCCCGGAATGCTGGCGGCACTTGAAAATTGGTCCACTGTCTTCACCAATATCTCGCTAATTGTCAATCGAAGTACCCCCCTCCACAGGGACCCACACTCTCGAGCAGATTGGTATGACATGCTAGTCAGTGTCGGTAATTATGATGATTGTGCACTGCACATTCCCAGTCTTGGGATTCAGGTATTGTACAATCCCGGCACTGTCGTTGCATTTTCCGGCCGGCTCTTTCGGCACGGCGTCAACGAGGTTGACAGAGCGAGGTGCTGTTTGGCGTATTATATGAGGGATAATATTCACCATTGGTTGAGGGTGCCACGGCCTCTTGATTGGGTGACGCCAGATAATGTCCGCAATGCACTGGTGAAGCATTGAATAATTAGCTTCCTGATATGATTGTTTGTTGTACTAAAATGTAATTCTGATGGTATGTAGTCCAAATTTGTTGGAAGTAGTTTGTAGTAGATACTATCGATGTGGTGCCGATGGGATGTAGTGCCGCTCGGCGAGCCCAAAGTCGATTCCGGCATGATCACAATGATCCGGCTTGGTCAAGTGTAAACATTCAACAGGGCGGCACATTCATCATTCCGGCACAGTCAACACTCCGGCAGTCAAGCACTGCCCACCACGCACCCTCACTCGGACATGGGCAGAGCAAGAAGTTCCCAGGGGTGGCCACGTGCATCAAGATGGAACCTGTCGACACTGAAAATGATGAGAAGCTCACACGATTGCATCAGCCTTGATGTCTGAGTGGTCCATATGATGACTGTGCTGGACTGGTAATGGTGCCGGAGTACTGTGCCGGATCTGTGCCAGCATCAACTCACTGCTGTTCAACAGTGTTATAATTCTGGCAGCGTGAACTAATCTAGCGCTGTTGTGTAGTGGCGTGTCAGGATGCTTCCGGCAATGTGTGCCACAATGATGATAGTGCCGAATTGTTGATTGTGCCGAACTGTTGACTGTGCCGGAATGATGAATGTGCTGAATGGTTGATTGTGCCACAGGGTTGACTCTGCCACAATGTTGAGCCAGAATGGTGATTGTGCCGGAGGGTTGATTGTGCCGCAGTGTTGACTCTGCCGTAATGTTGACAGGCCAGCACAATCAATACTCCGGCACAATCAACCTTGCGGCACAGTCAACACTCCGGCAGGATCCACATCCCGGCAGTCAACAGGCCGGCACAATCAACACTCCGTCGGCACAATCAACCCTTCGGCACCATCATTAGTCTGGCCCAGTCAACACTCCGGCACCATTACCAGTCCGGCACAGTCATCATTCCAGCACAGTCCTACCTCAGAGCGTGCTCGACCTGGACAGCTTGTGCCGCAGTGTTGACTCTGCCGTAATGTTGACAGGCCAGTACAATCAATACTCCGGCACAATCAACCTTGCGGCACAGTCAACACTCCGGCAGGATCCACATCCCGGCAGTCAACAGGCCGGCACAATCAACACTCCGTCGGCACCATCATTAGTCTGGCCCAGTCAACACTCCGGCACACTCAACCCTCCGGCACAGGCAACATTGCGGCCGAGCCAACACTGCGGCACAATCATCATTTCGGCACAATCACCATTCTGGCTCAACATTGCGGCAGAGTCAGCCCTCCGGCACAATCAACCGTTCGGCACAATCATCATTCCGGCACAGTCAACATTCCAGCACAATCAACAATTCGGCACCATCATCATTGCGGCACACGCTGCTGGAAACATCCTGACACGCCGCTACACAACAGCATGATTGATGCAGTGAACTACGGCACATATGTTATAGCTAGCTGTTGCACCGGCACACAATGGTTTCTAGCTGCGGTAGTTGATTGTTATCAATGCCAGCAGTCGTGGAACTACGAGGACCATGGCCGGTAGGCCCATGTTTGCACATCTTCCCTTGGCAGATTTATATTTACATATTGGCCGAAGGGTGTTCATGCATGGCATTCAATTGCTGCTGGTGCATGGCTTTGCCATTGCGGCTACCAGCGAATCTATGTGCCACTGTCCATGACCCTCCCATTCCATCATCCATTCATTCCAAGGTATGCACCCCATAAATACCTTGCAGTTGCACCTTGTTTTTTCCACTAACAGCCACTTGATGATCCGTTTCAAATATGTCCTCTTTGCATACCATATAGCGGTATTTGATGCCGATGGTCAATGCCAATCATACACAACCAAGTCTACCATACATTTGACATTGCTTTGCTGCATAGCATGCTCTCCCCATCTCTCCGCTCATATTAGCCTCCTCCTTCTGATCTCTCCAAAGTGTTTCCCTATACGAAAGAAATTGTCTTGTCCACGTGGCTTCACATGTCAATAGTTTTACCTCTTCGTCCCACCTGTCTCGCAATGCTTTCGCCCTCAACCAATGCACCCGGTAAACTATACATGTCAGCTGGTGTTAACATGAGGAGCAATCATCTTACATTCAGACATCCAATCATTGACTTCTGTATCCCGCGGCACATCCATTGTCCAAAACCAGGCCAAAGTGTCATCCCTATGACCCCTTGCATTTGGGTCGGCAATGGTTGCACTGATCTTTAGGTCTTCTTTCCTCAACATTTTGTATCGGTTCAATGTGTTGCCGCTTGCATTCAATGCTATCATTTGTTTCCGGCACCGACGATATATTGCCGCATGCCGCTGCACTTTCACATCGGCACTACCCACCTTCCCCCAGGCCCTCGTAGTCATATTGTATGTCCCGGCATGTCTGACATCGGTCCGGAAGATGACTGCCTTGTGTGCCAGCGAAACCCTTAGTTCATGTAGAGCATCGTTGGCCTGACCTTCCCTCAATCGTAACTCCTGATCCACCATGGTTAAAAGCCCCAACCTATCGGCTTGCTGCATCCCCAGGTACGACGGCAAGGGCAGTACCACAGCATCCGAGTAGTTGGGATCTTGTGGGTGGAATGTGTCTGAAAATACATCTTCACCATCACCTTCATCGATGTCCGTTGTGGAAATGAGATTATCCGAGATGTCCTCATTCCAATCTTCGCCTAGAAATTGGGAAGCTGATTCACAGAGCCGATCAATTTGCATCTGCAGGCGGTCCTGCCGGCGGGCAATAGACAACCTTTGTGTTTCCGTCGCCCTTGCATGAATGTGGCGGACATCTATGGCCAAAATAATTTGTGATTCTTCGGCTTTCAATACCCTTGCCATCCATGTTGCTGCCCCACGCATACGACCATCCGGTCCCTGATTACTTATAATATCCATTTCGATCGACTTAGTTGTTTGAGCTGTCATTATAATACATCAAATTCGTTTGAAATCAGCCAAGCAAGTAAATACCTTTTTCCAGCTGCACCTCAAATATGTCCATTGATTTTGGATCAGTAACCCTATTCTCCAAAGCCGATTTCTCTTGCTGTGCCCAAAGCTCATGCAACTCGACCGGAACCCTTGTATCAAGCTCCGCAAATGCTCCTTCCGCGGACATCAGTGCCTCTTGAGCATTCTTCAATTTTCTTTTCAGGGCGATGGCTGTGCAATATGTCGTCGGCATACTTCACCCAAAATCTGCAAGATATTGTGATACCACTCACGCATCCGCACCATCTTTAAGAAGTTGTTGTCATTCATTTGAAAATCAAGCAGCTCCTGTCTATGCGGCGTTGCCATTCCGCGGGCCGATGGCGAAATGATGTTAAGAGAGGACCAGAGAGTCTCCATAATTTCACCATCGACGCGGCCTACACCAGAAATGAAATTGGGAGCATATCGGGTGAAACATTCTGCCTTGTGACCATGTACATGCCAGAGCCCAATGCTAGGTTGAATCCATAGCCCACATGGTAAGGATATAAAATTGTTTGCTTCTAGCCGGCGCTTTAGGTTTTTGCTGTATTGGCAATTGATGTCATAAAAGGTTATGACTTTTTGTTGCGGATCCATCCCATGTTGCACGGCATGTGCCAGAGCATAATCCATATTTACCTGCCTATCTTCCTGTTAGGGTGGAATGCATGCAACATGTCGGCACATACTGCTCTCCCTTCTGAAAGTCAACCATTGCATGGGGTACAAAGCATCCATGCCGCGCACATGCACACCCGCCAATTCCAGTAGATGCCAGCTGATTTCTTTTAGCATTTGCCTGGTTTACTGCTCGATGGTTGCTACAGTCAGATTTCTGTGAATTCCATTACAATGCTGAACCGTATTGTAAACATGTGCAATCACAAACCTCGACCCGGTTCAATGTTCCGGCCAGATAATCCTTATATTGCAGCATTGTAACCATGAATCCCATTCCGTCCATGAGCCAAACTTCATTAGCTGAATTCTTTGGCCGCATATGCTCGGCCTTGAAGTTTCCATCCATCACGATGGTCCTAGAATATTTCCACCTATATCATGCAGCTGCTCAATAAGTACAAGTAAAAATAAAACATTACTTACTCCGAGAGGTCTACATCTTCACTGGATGGAATGTTTACTCCTGGTTGTGGGCATGCCGGACAGAACAGCACCAATTCCCCCCTCTTGGGATCAGGAGATCCTGGATGAAAACCTTGCCATTTCAACAGCTTTAACAGCCTCCACATCCTTGACACCCTGAGTAGCTCTCTGTATCTGTTCTTGGATCAGTGTTGGTGGTGTCATCGGGTCCTTAATATCATGCTTTGAACTCACCGGTACAAGGCCAGGAAATGCATTGGATGTGACTCGCCGAAGCTTGCTGTAATAATTCATGGCAGAGGTGCCGCACTCCACATTATCCATAATGAAGTCATCCAATACTTGGAAGGTGAATACAGTCCTAGGTTCCTTTGTAGTTGCCGGGAAGAGTCCTGCTTTGACCAACTGCAAATGCGAAGCTCCTGCATCTGGACAGTTACAATACCTCACATCGCAAAAATGTACCCCAGATGTATGCACTACAGTTAGGCAAGACCTGTCCGTTCCTCCAGAAAGATGATGTGGTCTTGGTTGGTCCTGAATATCCTCCCATTCATCCTCAACATCACCAGCAATGTCCTCACCATCCATCCCACCATTCGGACATGGATCCCCACCATGGCCGAGGTGTACCACCAACCCAGCCTTCTAAATGAGTTGTTGCTGTATGCCACGTAGAATTGATGACTCACCAGTCGTAATGATGATTCCTCAAAGAATGTACCATTCCATTGGTCCACCCGGTGGAAGGGCCGCAACTTGTGTTCCTTTCTGCAACAGGAACTGCAGAGCAAGGGCCGGTGGATGCATTCGGCGCATCTGTACGTGCCATCTCCTTGACACAACATGCAGACCCTTGGGTGAGGGGGTGCCTCCATGTCCAGAAGGACCTGGAGGTACCTCTGCTTGTATGGCAACCATGCCAATAAGTAACTGTCCTATTATGCCTTCAGGAGGACATGGCAAGTGCAGGATCGGAATAAATCACACACCTGATTCTTTGACACACCTGTTCTCTTTCGGGGTGGAAGATCATCCATGGAAATGTATGGCTGGCCATCATCTGGAAACAGTTGGGATTGTTCTAATCCTATAGATGCTGACTGGGTCGGAGTGTCATTTGAAGGAGCTTTTCCATGACGGGCCTTCTTTCGGGGCGTTGCCTTCACCATCTTATCAATAGATCCCCTCCTTGATTTGAATGCCTGCCATGTTACATGAACCACCGGAGTAGAGCTACCAGCAGGTTGTATCTTGGACTTTGCCATGAGTGGTATCTGATGAGGAAATCCCTGCACAAAGTCTTTCCACATTGTATCTCACTGAAGCCTCATTGAAACAGCATGGACAGTGATCGGAAAGGGATCTTTGGATCTGCCGATTTGGATCTAGCTTTTGTAATATGGACTTGAAGATCAGGCACCAATGCAAAAATCCCATATATGGTGGCCGCTACTGAATTAGATCCTAAGTTAAAGTCCGGAAATAGCTTGTTAGCTGCCGAACAACATAGCCGGCCCCAGAAGTAGCTAGCTCACCAATGGATTTTCCAAAAGAGGTCAGCATGGAGGAATTGAACACTAATTGACATGGGAGAAACAATAGCTCGGGAATCCTTCAACAAAGTGTCCGGGACTTCTCTAGCACAGCACCACTCAACAAAGTATCTAAGTCTACTCAACATACAGCATGGCCCGCAGTCGTTCATCCAGCAGATCTACGGAGAATCCTGATACAGAAGATGAGCAAGACCATTCTTCTGACTCATCGGGCCCAGAGACACCGCAAAATGTGGTAAAAACCAAACTCCGGGATGACGAGGTCGAGGTCCTTGAGGAAGCCTTGGAAGACTGGAAGGCAGTGGACAGCAACCAAAGGAAAGGTATGAAGCATGCCATGAAGGCAAAAATCAAGAATCTCCCTGCCAATAGCACACTCAAAGGACATGAATGGGACAAGAAAAAAAAAGTGTGCCCCATTTCCATACCTTCACATGGACTATTGATGCATCAGTGATATCAGGCAATTAAAAATTGGTTGTATAACCACAGCCGAGCCCGTGCCCGAAAGGCCCTAGTAAAGTATGGACATAGGTGGACTGCCAGATCAGTCATAATGAAGTCGAAGAAAAAAGAAATCGAAGCCGAATTCGAATGGGCCGGAATTGCCCAAGGAAGCACAGGCATGATTAAAGGCTACCAAAAGGCGGTAGGATGCATCATGGGGAAGCTCACCCAGGAGGAAAGGGATGCTGCAGCAAAGCAGGCTGATGAATGGAACAAGGAGCAGCCGCCGGCAGAGGTCCAGGCCGAGTAAGTTTGACATGTTATCTCAACAATTATTCATCTGCAAACAGAATGGCCGAGACAAAAGGCCGACAATATGTCAAACAGTTTGCGCAGGAAATGTGGCGGCAGTGTGGGATGCGGGTGGTTGTGATGGCGGCATGGAAGGGCCGGAATGGTCAGCCCATGATGGGAATGTATGTCACTTCTCACTTGTGGTATTTGTATACTCACATTCACAGGCATGACTTTAATTCGGCATTGGGACAAGGGAAGACCTTTGCCGATTGGGATGACATCAAGCACCACTGGGATGCCTATGCACAGCAGGCCATAGGAGGGGAAGAACACGATGATAGTGATGAAGATGCCGGACCGACGCTCTGCCGGAAGAAAGGGCAGAAGAGGCCGCAAACTGTTTTACCAACAATGGAAGATGGCACACCAATGATTCCGATCATCCTCGATATGCAAGCATTGGAGAGAAAGGATGTTATGAGGACCTTTGTGACATGGCATTATCGTAAGTTCTTCCTTGTAAATAGATGGAGAATTGACCCCTTGCCGCAGGCAAGGCATGCGGCAAGCCAAGTGCCAGTGTTCCTTGGGCTGCCATACATGCAAAGACCGGTATCTACATTTCATCTGTGTACCTGCCGCGGCATTGGGAGTTCAAAGAGCCGACCCGGCTCACAAATCAGGAAGTTACAAAGGTACTGGAATTCTGGCGCGATAGGCAAGTGACAGATCCGGAAGATGTACTGACATTTCACAAATGGAGAGATATGGATGGTGGATTACAAGATCCAGTATCAGATTGTGAGGACTCAGTGGCCGGAATGATAAGTGCAGCAAAGCCGCCCCTGAAAGGTTAGCTCTGAATACTTTTATCAACTTGTTTTGACTGGTTCAAAGAACCTGCGGCACGAGATGTGGAACTTGCAAGCAGTCGGAAGAGGCGGCGCACAATTGGTATGGATCTTTCAACCATGTTATGCAACCATTGACATGCATAAAAGAAGAGGCCCCAGAGGAGAGGGAGTCCAGTGCAACAAACAAAAACCAATGCCGGTCAAACCAGGATGATGGTACGCCCCATCCGTATTCCAAGCATTTGATCCTCCTACATTTGGAACATCCCTGTCAGCAAGCCATATAACGCCCATTGAACAGCCTGGTCAGTTCCTTTGAATATTTTTGTTGTCAGAATATGAAGTTTATATAT